>CAUZXS010000165.1:7500-142500 GCA_963585895.1 Sepioteuthis lessoniana
CTCCTGTCCCTTTAATAATCCTTTAGTTACAGTACCAAAAGCACCAATCACAATTGGTATGATTGTTACCTTCATGTTCTATAGTTTTTAATTCCCTTGCAAGATCAAGGTACTTATCCTTCTTTTCACATTCTTTCAGTTTTATTCCGAGGTCAGCCGGAAAAGCAAATTCCACAATTTTGCAATTTCTCTTTTTTTGTTGTTGATTATTGTAAGGACTGGTCTTCTGGTCAAGATTAGGTGACCCGTCCGTCTGTCAAAGTCCCATTGGAGTTTATGAGTGTCCTTCTCCTGGATAGACGCTGGGTTGTGCATATAGCATTTGTTCATATGGTCAATTTTAAATTTCTTGCACATCTCCCAGTGGATCACCTTGCTCACCCAGTCGTATCTAGTCTTATACTTCTGTGCAAATTTGTAGCATTCGCTTATTATGTGATTGATCGTTTCGACTCTTTCACCACATAGCCTACATTTGCTATTTTGTTGCTTCTTATTTATTCTCGCTTTTATATGATTTGTTTTTATGGCGTTGTTGTGTGCAGCTATTCAGAGAAATTCTGTTTCTCTATTAAGGTTTTCTTTTCTCAGACACGTCCACGAGTGAGATGTTACTTATTAGTCGTTTAAAAAGCCCATAGAGTTGTTCTTCCCATTTTTGTTTTCTAGTTATTGTTTTCTAGTTACTGTCATTCTGTTGGAATTCGTTTCTGGTGGCTGTAATCAGCCCTCGTTCATGCTTTTCTTTGTAATCCTCGAGTCGTTGTATCGATACATGAACGCTGTCTTCAATGCTGGCAAGTCCTCTTCCTCTCCACTATTATTATCATTATTATTATTCACTCATTAGAGCATTTCACATCAGCGTTAGCCGATGGTTTTTCACTGGAGTCTGAGTGACAACAAGTCTCCTCAAGTCTCCAGGACTCTTCTGAGTATTCTGGCCGTTCTCAATAATGCTGTCGTTTGGATGGTCTCCACTCGTCCGCCAACTTCCAAGTCGTCTAGTCCCTTTAGTAATCCTTTAGTTACTGTTCCAAACGCACCAATTACAATTGGTATCATTGTCACCTGCATGTTCCACAGTTTTTTTCAATTCCTTAGAGAGGTTGAGGTTCTAATCCTTCTTTTCACATTCTTTCAGTTTTATTCTGTGGTCAGCCGGGACAGCAAAGTCGACTATTTTGCAAGTACTCTTTTTTTGTTGTTGATTATTATTATTAAGTCTGGTCTTCTGGCCGGGATTAGGTGATCCGTTTGTATGTGTAGGTCCTATAGGAGTTTATGCGTGGCATTTTCTAAGATAGCTGGTGGGTTGAACATCTGCAATGTGTCTGTTTGAATATATGATTGTAGTTTCTGTTAATTCAGCTGTAAAGTGAGAAAAATAGATGCATCATCCTACTAATTTGGCTAACCTTATCAGTAACAAGATTCGAGTGAGCCAAAATCTTGATGCAGGAATACCTGCAAATAGCTCAAGTTTTATTAACACCGGTAAAGAAATTGTCCCACTTAGAACTTTAAATAAACAAACTTGATTTTTTCTTTGGGACCCGATTAAGATCTCTCTCTCTCTCTCTCTCTCTCTCTCTCTCTCTCTCAGAGAGAACTTGGTGACGTACTGGTTTCGTACTGGCACAATATACAACCCACGACAAACATGACTAATCAAAACATAATTCAATATGGGACACAGACAACTGGTCTGGGTTTCATGATCACAGCCGATCACTGATAAGCAACAAGGGAGAAACAATCGACATCCTTCGAATGTTGCCAGTTCTTTTTCTAGGTACCAAAGCCACCTCTCAGATCAAAGACTTCAATACAGAAAATGAACAAGAGAAGACAACAAACTTACACTTCACTGTAATGTCAGGAGCAACCCTAAACTAAATGGGTATAGAAAAAGAATGATGACAACCTGGGAAGAATGCGCTAGATTTAAGACAAGCCAAACACTTGCTGAAGAATCTAGGATAATAAATAAAGAAAGGTTGGTTTTCTGCCCTTGAAATATTAGAAATATGCCACAAATAAACAAGGAAACATATCAGCAAGACCCCCAATGCAAGAATCGAGACGGGAAATACGAACAACTAAGAACACTCTTATCAAAGTGAAAAGCAAAGAAATAGTAATCGAAACACCATACATTTATGCACAGAAAAACAGTAACAGAAGAAGAAAAAAATCAATGTAGAGACTACAAAGTAAATGATGTCGGAGATGAAAACCACATGACCATCGAACAAGGAAAACAGTCTAGGTCAAAACGGAAAAAAAAACGAATTATCATCTCATATTTCATCGTACAACATCACGGAATTAAACGAACTAATATGTGTTGGAGAGATATTAGTCTGTGAAAACATCGGGGTTCCCCTAAAGAACATGAACAGAAACTAAAATCCTGGATGGGAAATCAAACTGAACACACTAATATGAAAGTTTCGAAGAGATAAATCAGACGGTATTGGCAAAGAAAGGATGACAAAAAAAATTGTGAGATAGGATCAAACAAACAGACGAAACGGAAGATTTCTAAACAACGAAAGAAAATTCTGCAAGCAAGTATGGAGGGGGTGAAGGTGCGAAGACATACTAACAACCGATAGTGAGGTAGGCAAAACAATTTTGGAACGAAATATAAAAACGCAGACATCATAACTGAAAAGCTGACTAGATAAACAATATGGAAAAAGAGTTGCAAGGACTGGAAGAAAGCCCGAAGGCAAAAGTACACCTCGATTCTCTCAGACCAACACTCCAAATATACCTAATTGGAAAACTCCAGGCCATGATGGCCTACTCAGATTCTGGTATCAAGAAATCACCTCAATCCATGACGGACTGGCTATCAAAATGAATGGATGCTTAACAGAAGTAAACATTCCCGAATGAATGACTAAAGGAAAGATCACCCTGATCCAGAAAGACCAGATGATGATATGGTTAAATACCCCATGATGTCACTGCATGGACCATCCACGATAATATAAATAGTGACTGACTCAATAAACGAGAAAAGTGAGTCTCGTCAGTTACTAGTAACCGTTACTGTCTGTATTTCCGTAAATATATACTTCTGTAAACCTTACATTTCTTTGTGTTATACATTTCTGGTCCTTCAAGGCCACAACAGTTAGCCAACCAGTCAAAGAGAAAGAAAACTTTGAATTCCAACCGGTTAAACTTGCTTAAAAATTGATTTTGTGTCACATATTGCCCTTGGAGAGGGGTTGGTAAATACAAACTTATATATTCGATGTTTAATATACGTAGAAAAGGTAAAAATATGCTTGATGATTTGTTCATTTTCCAACGCGTTTCCACTTCAATCTTTTCTTGAATGCAAAAATATTTATCAACATTATTTTATCATGGAAAATAATTATGATAGATAAATTTTGATTGAACAGGAAGTTTTCATCGGGGCTTGTAGATTTTTCTAGGTGGAAAAACGGAGCAGTAGATAAATTTTAATTGAACTGAAAGTCTTTATCAGGTCTTGTGGATTTTTCCATGTGGAAAAACGAAGCAATAGCAAGATCTAAAAGCCCTGATTAAAGACTCTTAATTGAATAAAAATTTACTATCATAATTGTTTCCCATACTAAAATAATTTCGATAAAACATTTTTGCATTCAAAAAAGATTAAAGTCGAAACGTTTTGGCAAATAAACAAACTATCAAACATATTTTTCAGTTTTCCCTTTTCTTCGTACATTCTGTCAGATTCAACTCATTTCTTCTCATACAATGTTTTATCAACTCCCAACAGTGGAGGAATGTGGTAAAAGGTTACATTGACGTAGAGTGATCCAACGAAATAAGCTTTCCTGAAAGTGGAACTCAAAATTCCCTTTGTTCTGTCAGCATTCCATTTTAGGAGCAATAATCTTGGTTTATACCCTTGTAGACGAAGTTATAGGTGCTGCTTGATACGAACGGATCCTGCGGCTATTAATATCTTAAAACCCTCTATTAACACACACGAGGTGCCCGTGGTGTAATGGTTATCGTCCTAGGAAATGGACACGGCGACACGAGTTCAAATCGAGACTGATTGCATTTCACATAGCACTAATACTCTTGGGAAAAGTATGAATCCAATTATGGATAATAGTAGGGCAGACTAGGTTCTTCATCCTTGTTGGGGCAACTAGTCTAGGAGAAGGAAAACTCTGAATTCAAACCTGTTAAACTCCGCTTAAAAATTGACCTTGTGTCATATCCTGCCCGAGCGGAGGGGTTGGGTAAATAGGATTAACACACACTCACACACACATACATACACCCACACATACATAAACACATGCACATACACACACACAGACATGCATATTTGACATATAAGTCTTAATTAAAGTCTTTACAAATGTCATACTGATCTCAAGTCATTGCTAATCATTTCTAATTAGACGTAAATGATTAAACGTAAATTTTGTAAGGCTTTATATAATTCTGTATTCTAAATTAATTAATTACAAAACAGTCATCTATACTTAAAAATCAAGCAACCCGATATTATATTATTACCACCGTCATTTTAAATCCATGAGATTGTGTCATTATGTCGGCTTTCTTTGGTTTTCCCCAAACATTTTCAGTTGAATTATGGCCAAATACATCAACTTTTGTCCCAGCAGACTAAAGTATGTAGTAGAAATATTGTCCGTTTTTAGTTAAGTGCTTTGCGTGCCTAGAGTTCATGTCGTCAGATTAACTAGCTAACTGTCTAGTGTGTTACAAACGTCTCTGTCGTCTCTAAATCTTTAACCAATTTCTTCTGGGTAATCTGACGCTATTTTCCCACATTTCTGACGTTCCTTTTGACAGCACGCTGAGAGAATTGGCGAGGGGTTCCTGTTCTCTGCGTGTTCACAGAAGCGCCATGTTGCTTCCACTTGCAATTTATTGGACCAGTTTCAGCTACATGAATTTTAAGTTATTTACTGAACACTTTATTAGCTTTTTTTTTCCTCGCTAAGTGTTCTTCAACAATCTTGTCTCTGAGGTCAACTGAGTGTTCTTTTAATTTTGGCATGATAGTGGCGTTGTTTCTATGGCAGTTATTGGATTTTGCTACCTCATTTGAAATTCTTCATGCACGCAAATTACTTAGTAACCGTCAAGGTTATTTAAGATATTTTACCTGCAGCGATACCTTCTCTGAGAGTAACTTAATCAAATCGGCGACGGATCCAGTCATCATGCCTAGCAGGCTGTGAATTGTAAACTGGCTGGGTTCAAGTCACTTTCTGACGGATCTTTATTTGTATCTATTAAAATTGAAACGTCTCTAGCCCTAGGCCCATAAACAGGTTCTCTTCTCCAACAGATTTGTTCAAGGACAGAAAGGTTGATAGGCTGTTTCAAAGTAAGTAAAAATGAAGTTGGCGACAGTAGTCGAGGGCGACTCGAAGGCTCCTTTTTCCATATCTACTACACCGAGATGTGGGAGAGGGCGCTACTCCTTTCCCTCTGTTATTCCACTTTACCCTTGATACACACCTTATAATGCTGAGCGTTAAACAAATAGGCATCAAGTACCATTTTTGAGTCTTTGGTATGACTCTACCTGGGATTGAACCACGTCTCTCGGGCCTCTATTACTCGGGGAAAGGCAATTTCATTACTTTTGGTTATAGGAAATAACTCCCACTCTACTTATATAATTGTGCTTTCTTTTTTAAATTCAGTCACAATGTTTTCATGCACTCTATCAACTGTGCTAATAGTACTGACATCCTTTCGTACTAAAAATAAAAATTCCATTATGGTCAGTTTTTTTGTAAATTTTAAAATATGATACAGACCCTCACAAATAAAATTCTTTCAGAATGTTTTTTCATGATAATATTGTCTTCTCTAAACATTCTTATTCAGGTTGGTTGGGTGGTTCTTTATGTTTTATGGCATATCAACCTTTGTAGGTTATTCAATGTCAAATACAATTTAATATAAATAATCCGTTCAGTTTAGCATTAATACACAGTTTTATTGTCTAAAACATTTCTATTTCAAGTATTCCAGTTAGTAAAGGTACGAAGTTTAAATATCAAAACAGTTCTATTTCAAGTAATTCAGTTTATCATAAGTACACATTTTAGTTCTATTTGACTCATAGATAGAATCCTATCATGTGCTACGACTCCAGACCAGAGTGGACCTGGGAGAGATGGTAACAAAGGGGTAGTCCGCATTTCCCAAAGCCCCAGTATTACTGGGACCTCAGATTGTTTAGTGTCATATCCAGGACACTTGTTGGTGGAGGTCTTACCCCTCTGCAGATGTGCGTTCGGTGAATTCTACAGCACCAGCCGACAGGGCAATCTTCTACAGGCTTAATTATCATAGATGTTTTGAAGACCGACGATATATCTCGTCTATGTAGTAATTTATTCGGAAGTCTTCGGGGCTGTACTTTACAGATTTGTTCTGTAGTTGTTTCCCCACTAACCTCATAGATGTGGTGAACATTCGTGTAACAGTGATTGACAAAAATCTGGCCGACTTTCAAATTCACGTCATTGAGAAACTATGAGTCTTTGTAATTGGTTTTAGACGATTACGTGTGAATTAAAAGTGAAATATTTTTTTATTGATCTTTCTTCTATCGACAGAACAAAAACCATTGTTTATGAGATCGAGCGAAAAAGAACTTGTAAATATTTTACATTTTTCTGACTATTATCCTTATCTTTGTCGCCATGTTTATCACAAGGTTTCAGCCATTATACGCTGTGGCCTTCTTCAGGTGGTGGTTGGAATCTAAACTTAGCCCTATATTTCGCTCTCTGAGATACACTACTTTAGTTCCACGAGCCACGTTTAATGGATGTCAGTTATTAGTCATCTCCTGTTAATTTCACCTCTGAAAGTTCTCCACTGCCTTCACCGGGTATTGAACTCGCACTCTTTTGGGTATGTCACAGGATCTAACCAACGCCTTTATCCACTGTTCCATGTATCCTTGAG
This sequence comes from Sepioteuthis lessoniana, assembly GCA_963585895.1. Taxonomy (NCBI): domain Eukaryota; kingdom Metazoa; phylum Mollusca; class Cephalopoda; order Myopsida; family Loliginidae; genus Sepioteuthis; species Sepioteuthis lessoniana. Next base: position 14,488 of record CAUZXS010000165.1, read on the forward strand.
GACTCGTGGCTCGTGGAACTAGAACAATCTACACCGGTGAGCGAAATAAAGGGCTAAGTTCGACATTCCAACTACCTAAAGAAGGCCGGAGCGTACAACGGCCGAAACCTTGTGATAAACATGGCGACAAAGATGAGGACAATAGTCTGAAAAATATTAATAATGTACATAATACCTCATCTCAGAAATATAGACATATATTACAGAACTTGTAACATTAAAAATAAATGTGTGTGAGTTTTTGTAAGAATGTGTTTGTCTGTTGTTTTGAGATTGATAACGCTTTCTTCTTTGCGAGAAAACCACCATGTAATACTTTCTCTGGTGTAATCAATTCATGAAATTTTACAATGAAATATCAACAATGACGTTTATGGATAAAATGTGAAAAAAAGTGGTGAAACTAAATCTTACAGTTTGTTGTTTAAAATTGAAAAGGTTACACGGTAGTATTATCTATACTCTAGTTTCTTATAATATATTTTTGTGGAGCCTGGTGCTTCAGTGCTATTGAAAAGCACAATTGAATAATTAACAACCTGACCTTTGGGAACTGATTTATAAAATATTCTGTCAACAGTATGTAAAGCCAGAAGATTTATGTGAATGTTTTTCTTTACTGAAAAGTTTTTCGGTAGTATTACTGCTCGATCACATAGCTATTTACCGTTAAAGTGTTGAATATAGTTATTTACAAAGCTTCTTCTTCATTGTGACTTAAGGTATAGGGTACTTAATAAGACTCGAACTCACTCATAATGGTCTGACACGTTGGCTCTCTCACCATAGCTCAACACAAAGCACCCAATTGTTAAATAAAAACGTTCATGTTTAATTTCCCCCTCTTTTTCAATATCTTTAATTTACATATGTGCAAAAAAAACTTCTTGATTTACATTTGTTACTTTTTTAAAATCAACTTACTTCTATTTCAATTAAATTACATTTTTGTGCCTGAACAGGAAAAAAACACACAGCTTTTCAAATATTATTTAATAACAAAAATTTTTAAAAAAAGATCAGAGAAAACAAAATTTTCATAAGCAGACAAATTAAGTTAGCACAATAAAAAAGTAGACGACCCGCTTTTAAAATTTTCCCGCATTATTATTAATATTATTATTAGAGCTGTGAAAATCTCATGGCTTTAACTCATGATATTTCAATAAAAGCCGGACACACAGAAATTTACCATTATTTAATTCAGACCATTTAATAGAGTTCAAGTCAAAAGTATCGTAACAGTAAAGTAAAGTCTTATTTTTTAGACCTAATTTTGACTGAATTTTTTCCGATTCAGGTGTCATTGAGGAACGAGAAGGTAGAAATTTAATTATAAAAATTAATTTGAAGTTTACCAAAACTTTTCGTTCCACAGTGATACCTGCATCGGTAGAATAGGATCAAAAACTTTGGGCTTTGAGGTTTTAACCTGGTCAATTAGAAATACTGTATCATTTCCATATACCTTTTCAGACGATTGAAAAATCGTTCTTTGATAAATTGATTTTGAAATTCACACAAAGTTTTACCAATTTTTTCTTGTCATTTTTTACTTTTAATATTATACTTTGCTTTTACGTTTCAATTAGACAAATAGAGTTTCATTTAATAGCAAAGTTTTATTATGTTCCATTTAGAAATAAAACAAAGGCTTTTAAATCTATTACTACAATTGAATAAGAAGATCTTTGTACATCTACAAACAATTTTTTCGACTAATTTTAAAACCAAAATGTACATATTGTCTATTTTAATAAGATAAAAAATATTTTGAAAAATGAAAGAAATAAGTTAGTTTTATTGGGGTTTATGGTGTACAATTCGGGATAAATGTTTTCTATCTCTTCACTAAAATTAACAATTACACTAATTTAAATATCTTACTTTATCAGAAAAGAAAAAAAAAACTTACTTTAGAAATTTCCAAAAAATTTCATATGGTTTGGCAGGGGAGTGAGTTTAAAGTATTTTTTTTAGGAAAGTTCCAAATAAAAAAAAGTATTTTGTTCATGAAAAAATCAAGAATTTTTCATCAATATTAAATAATTAAGTGATCCTCGGGAGATTTTAAAATTCAGTATGGTTTGGTTTGGTTTTATAGTATATCAGCCATTGCTGTTTATTTAATACCAAATCTTGTTTTTGCATATATATTAAATATATGATTTGAAAACAAATTTTATAGATACACACAGTTAAATGATTCAACCATTTTATTTCTAACAATTCAATTTCGCATAAGTCAACAAAGTTAAATGATTCCAAGTGTTTTGCTATGGATCACGAACAATTCAGTTAAACATCAGTCATTTGTTTACACACAGTTAAATGATCAAACGCAATCACCAAGAGACATTCATTGGGGGAATCTTACCCCTCTGCAGAGATGCGGTCGGTATATTATACAGCTCCAGCTGAGTGAGCGATGGTATTTGTCCTCCGTCCCACCAACCGGACGAGTATGGCACAAGGCCTTTTTAAGGGTGGGGCCAGGTGCAGGGCCGTAGCCCACACGCGCCCGGCATTTCCAAAAATGCCTCGGACTCCGTCGGCATTCCCCTTAAAAAGGGGCGCCTCAGGCGCCGGGCGATAAACCCAACCCCTCTGAAGAGGGTTAAAGCCTGGGGGGACGGCTCCCTGAGGCCAGAGGTACATCCAGTGACAAGACACATCCGACCTGAACCGCCCATCGCATTACGGCCGGCCGAATGTGTCTCATCAACTGGATACAACGCCTCTCGAAAGGCCGAGAAGCGATTGAAAATCAGTGTCTTTTGTTTTATTGCAAATTTTTACGATAACTGTTCAACAAAATTTTGCTTTGGTTTGGTTTGTTGGGTTTTATGGCATATCAACCTTTGTAGATTATTTAACGCCAAATCCATTCTTATGTAAATAATCTGTTCTATTTTAAACAATTCAGTTTAGCATAAATACGCAGTTTAAATGCACGGTTTAGTTCTATTTAACCCATAGATAGGACCCTTATCAGATGCTACCACTCCGGGCCAGAGTGGACCTGGCAGCGATGGCAATGAAGGGGTACTCCGCATTCCCCAAAGCTCCAGCATTGCTGGAACCTCACCATCAGATTGTTTAGTGTCATATCCAGGACACTCGTTGGGGGGGGGCTTACCCCTCTGCAAAGAAACAGTCGGTGTATTCTACAGCCCCAGCCGACTGGGCAACCTACAAAACGTAAAAAATTAATTACCCCCTTTTTATTTATTGTAAAAATAAACAAAAAAATTATGATAATTGTCTTCAGTCTTTCCTTTACCGGCATAAATACTTTGACGATAAAATAAACTTTAATACAAATTTCGAGAAGATTTTCCGCATGTATCACTTTTCTTTAAAGGTTCTCGGACGTGCCTGTATTAGAGACTTTTCTGATACGATTCGGGCATATAATAATAATCCCGGCCAAAAGACCAGAGCAAATATTAATCAATCTGAAAAAAAGAATTTGTCATCTGGTGGATTTTACTGTTGTTGCGAACCACAAAGTAAAAATGAAAGAAATAAAAAAAATTAACAAATACTTTGATCTTGCCATAGAGCTGAAAAAGCTGGTGAAAGTGAAGGTAACAGTGATGCCAAAATTTATCGATGTTCTAAGATCAGAATATAGAGGCTTTTTTTTTTGCAAAGAAAAAAAAAACTTGAGGAAGTGGAAACTAGAAACAATAGCATTGTTGCGATTGGCTAGATTTCTCAGAAGTTTCCACAATGTCCAAGGAGACTTGCTGTCTCTTAGATACCAGTGAAAAGACACCAGTGAAAGGACACCACCCAATGCTGATGTGAAAAACTTACTAGATGTGAAATTATTATAATAGGTTATGTGGTATCAGCAATGAAACAATTAATCACATTATTAGTCAACGGGGGTGAGGACCCATCGTGTAGTCGCTAACGTGCTTAATTGTGACGTTGTTCTAAGCGAGTTCGATCGACAGTTGTGCATTTATGTTTAATTTCAGAAGAACACTCTGGGTAAAAGTATGAACTCTCTAACCTACACCAGGTATAGGTTAAGTTATACCCCAAATGTTCTACATAGATGGCAATGGCAAGGAATTCGATTCTAGTTTTTTGTTTAATGCCATATCAACTTTCAAGAGTTATTTTTAGCTAAACCCATCCTTTACAGCAAGAACAGCAGTCACTCTTTTAATCCCATCGCTTTGGGGATATGAGGTTTCATACCTTTCCCAAGGTCATTTGCATGTAATAGGGCCGTTGTAGATAGAACGCACTTACTTCGAGGCCACAGTCTAGCAATTTAGCCATTACGTCATTAGGTATCCATGAAACATTTTAGGGTATGTTGTACGATAAACGCTTTTTACATTATGACTTTTTAGAAATATATCCAGTTCTATAGATAATAAACAACATTATTTTATCTCAAAACAATTCTCGAAAGCAGGTGTATCAAAATACATATGAGGTCCAAAATTTATTTACTAAGTTTTGCTCTCCCAGTCGACTTTGGCTGCAAAATTCACTCACTTTATCGCTGCAGACGAGTAAAACTCTCCCAACTAGTATCCTGAATATGACACTAAACAATCTGATGGTGAGGCTCCAGTAATGCTGGAGCTTTAGGGATTGCAAACTATCCCTTCATTGCCATCGCTTCCAGGTCCACTATGGCCTCGAGTGGCAGCACCTAATAGGGTTTGAAATAAAACTGTTTTTACATTTAACTGTGGGTAAACAAATTACTCTGTACTCATGCTAAATTGAATTATTTGAAACAGAATTGTTTAATCATTTAACTGTTTATAAACAAATGACTTATGTTTAATTGAATTGTTAGTTATACATAGAAATACTTGAAAACATTAATTTTGTGCAAACAAATGATTCATAGAAAATAGAATTGTCCGTATTAGATAGAAATAAGTGAAACTATTTAACAGTGTGAAAAAAACTCAGGCTTGTTTAAAGAAGCTATCTACAAAATTTGTTAAGAATTCATATATTTAACATAGATGAATAAATGGATTTGGCATTAAATAACCAATAAGAGTTGATATGCAATAAAACCAATCCAAACTAAGGTTTTTCTAAATGACTCATTGTTCACAGCTTTATAATACTTGCTCTTCCTTTAGCGGTCACCTATCCAACTAGCGAAAATACTCAGCTACTTAAGGTCAGGGATCTAGTAGGAACAGGTGCTTCAGCGTGACATGACTGTAAGTATTTTTATAAAAGATTCTATATAGTCAGAGATAGCGTATTCATTACATTCGACAATGCTTCTCATTTGTCAATATTGTTGTAATGGAAGTTGGAAAACATTTTAAATATAACGTTTACTCGTTATAGTCATCATTAGACCAAAAACAGCCACCAATGTTATTTCGTTTATTATCTCTATACTTCTAAAACGGTGAGTCTAGAGGCTGTCAAGTGATGTACTCGGATGGACATCCACATATGGCCGAACAAAAGAAGGACGACCAGCTCGAACATACATACGACAGATCTGTGAGGATACGGGATGTAGCCATGAAGACCTACCAGAGGAGATGAACTATAGGGAGAAGTGGCGAGAGAGGGTCAGGGATATCAATGCTAGCAGCACGACATGACGATGATGATGATGAAAGTATTTTGCAGTCTTTCGAAAAAGTGATTTGTGTGTGTGTGCACGCGCGCGTGTGTGTGTGTTTTCTTTGTGGGGGGATTTCGAATGATTATTTCATATAGCCCATATTTTAAGCCGATTTATGGTGAGTTTCTCATTTCAAAGGTTAAGTCAATTAGCCCCGTCATTCTAAAGGCTGTCAGCCACGAGCACACAAACAGAAATCTCAGTATATATATATCTATATATATATATATATAGTAAAGTTGGTAACCTAGGTCGCGGGGGAACCGAAGGCTCCTTTTTAAATAGCTACTACACCGAGGTGTAGGGAAGGGTGCCACTCCTTTCCCTGGATTGCTCCACGTTACTCTTGATACGTACCTTATCATGCTGTGTTTAGCAAGGATGTATCAAAAAACATATTTGGGTCATAGGTATCGAACCCTGACCTCCCGGGCCATTGGAGAACACTCTACTTACTAGCCAATATATATATAACATCATATGATATCATGTCTGTTGTTAATATTTATTTTGACAAAAGGAATCCAAACATTGAAACACCGGTGCAAGAGGTGCATGGACTGTAAGGGGGACAATATTGAAAATTAAATTGTATTTGGTATCATTCCATGATAATGTGTTGGTTAGGCTGTAAACTTTTCAGCTGCCATTTGTATGTGTGTGTATGTGTATGTCTATAAACGTGTGCGTCTGTGAGATTAATCATTCTGGTAGTAGTTTATGTGAGTTATCTTGAAAATAAACTTTTAGTCGGAGAGCGTTAAACTTCGTCATTGGCACGTCTAACCATTAAAACAATCGAAAAACCTCTTACGCTGGCTACAGTTCAGCCTTGGGCTCTCTGGGCAACCTATACACGGGACGAATGGCTAAGAAAGAAATTCCCAATGCAATTTTATATTCGGAACACTAATATGAACGAAGAAATCAGGTCTCAGCATTACTGCAGTCGAAAGAGACATGCACTCGCTTGTGTTTCTACTTGAATGCGTTAAAGTTTAAATCATGTAGACTTGTGACTGTTGTGTTGAAAGTAAAACTGTATAAATCTTTCCATCGATCAATAAAGATCTATCCTTTTGTCTATCAAATATTATATCAAACATAGACAGAGATTAAAACCTTCATCGTTCTATATTTTTATCTTCTCCCAGTAGACGAGGACGAGAACAAGCACATTTTACCCCTGCAGCTAGGTAGGATCCCCTTAAAAAAGGTGTCCTCGATTTGACACTAAACTATATCTGACGATAAGGTCCTCATACTGGAATCCTGAAATTAGTGAAGTCACTCGTTTGTTGACATTACCCCCACATACGAACTAATCTAGAGTAGTAGTACATGTTAAGAATAGTTCAATAGGTGCAACAAATCCGTTTGAAAAGTATTGGTGTTTGATATGAATACTTGAACCCATACGTCCTTTTGCGAATTACTTGCACGAGAAAAGTTCTCTACTGTTATAATTGTTTACAAATGATTATCATCATTAGTTTGGTTTGGCTTTATGGCTTATCAACCATTGTATGTTATTCAATGCCAAATTTTCTTTATACATATATATTAGATATATATGATTTGGTTTGGTTGAGTTATACGGTATATCAACCATTGTAGGTTATTTAATATCAAATCCTCTTTATACATTAATATTAAATATATATGATTTGGTTTTGTTAGGTTTTATGGCATATCAACAATTGTAGGTTATTTAATATCAAATTTTCTTTATACATATATATTAGATATTTAAGATTTGGTTTGGCTGGGTTTTGTGGCATATCAACTATTGTAGATTATTTAATATCGAATCCTCTTTATGCATATATATTAAATATATATGTTTTGCCTTAGTTTGGTTTTATGGCATATGAACCATTGTAGGTTATGTTATTCCAAATCCTTTTTATACATCTATATTAAATATACGATTTCTAAACATATTTTGTAGATAACATTTTTAAACGAGCCTGAACTAATTTTTGGGCTCACAGTAAAATGGGTTCACTTTTTTCTATCTATTATGAATAAGTATTGTTATTATTAATCATTTGTTTGTACACAGTTCATGGTTTTCAAGTATTACTATGTACCACTAACAATTCTTTTAAACAGTCATTTAATTATAAACTGTTGAATGATCAAACAGCTCAATTTCAAATAATTCAGTTCAGCATGTATGCAAAGTTAGACAGTTCCAGATGTTGCTATGTACAACTAACAATTCAATTAAAATGTCATTTGTTTACACACGGTGAAAGGATCAAAGAGTCCTATTTCAAATAATTCAGTTTAGCAACAGTATAGAATTTTTGTTTCTACACGGTTAAATATAAAAATAGTTTAATACATAGTTTAAATTTTAAAGAGTTCTATTTGGCCCATAGATAGGAGTCTGTCTGATGCTAACACTCTGGGCCAACGTGAACCTGGGAGCTATGGCAATGAATGGTTAATCCGCATTCCCCAGAGCTCCAGCATTAATGGAGCTTTACCATCAGACTGTTTAATGTCATATCCAAACGTTGAGGGGTTAGAGATGAAGTTGGTGTATTCTGTTACTCGGTCAATTGGGCCACATAATTTCTTCCTCAAAAGCAGGTAATTGCTTGTAAAGAACTGATTTTAGTATTAAATAAACCATCACTGGTTGTGATGCCATAAAAACTAACTAAAAGCAAACAATCCGACTGTGTTCTATTTATAAAACTACAGACCCCAATTATTTTATTAGTCTATATCTTTTTCAATCTTTTATTCTATCCCTCGTTCCTTTTGATAAAACAGAAGTAGATATCTATCACTTTAGATATATTTCACTCGTTGTACTTTCAAAATGGTATTGATCTGCAGAAACGGTCTAAAATAATTAATTATAAATGGCATTTACGTGAATAAGTGAATGGGACAAAACCACAAGTTTGGAATGCTATGTAAAGATGTTGGAGCTTTTTGAAGATGAAGATGTTTTTATTGAACGTGTAGTAGCAGTATGTCGTCTGCACTTTGCCTTAACATAATTCAAGTGTTTATTGTCAATATTGTCGTAAATATCAATAGCATCATTACTATAGGACTTTACACTCCTATAAATTATTTTGGGCGGTATGCTACTTGTTCCCACAAAGATGGCGGACGTTCACATATTCAGTCTCGGGAAACAATTGGCCAAGAGGACCACGTGACATGTTTAAAACTACGTCCGCGCGTAAATTTGAGTCCTGCGTTCGGAGCCACCTACAAGATGCGTACTTTCTATAAATACGTCGTCTTCAAACACCCTTGTTCTCTTTTACGAAATTTCTTCGCAGTGGCAACACGCTCTTTTACCAAATTTCTTCGCAGCAGCAACACACTCCCTTCAGCGTGAATCAACAGGAGAGAAAAGCAACTCCATGGATGGGCCTCGCAGACATTCATATACAATGACTATGAGACGCTTTCCAGTCTCTGAGAAACTGCCCGTTTCTAATCATAAAAAAAGGACATTTTAGACTTCTAATTCTTTTATAGCTATGTTGTGTTAGACACACACACACACACACACACACACACAAACTCACACATCTACACACACTATTATTTTGTTAGTAGAGTTAGTAATTTCTTTTATGTATCATTGTAAGTTTTATTATTATAGTATATAAATTTGTTTTTGTTCGTCGCCTTGTTTTAAATGTTCATTTTGTCCGCGCCGTTTTACAACCTTTACTCGTTTCATTCGTTTCATATCTTTTATTCATTCACTAACTTTTTCCATATGCCTCTATTCAACTTTTTTTCTAAAACACTATATATCAAACACCAACATAAACTTGTGAGGAAACATTAGATTGTCGGATACCAAAAACACACTCACTCATCCTATATTACTTTTGGAATGTATTTTTAAACTGTATATTTCTTTGCAGACACTATGTATAAACAGCCCAGACGGTTTGGGTAGCAGAATACAGCGACCTAATCTTTGCTGAGGGGTAAGACTCCCCCAAAGAGTGTCCTGATATATGACACGAAAAAATTTGATGATGAGGCTCCAGTAATGCCGGAGCTTTGGGGAATGAGGAGTACCCCTTCTCTGCCATCGTTCTCAGGTCCACTCCGGCATTGAGTGGTAGCACCTGACAAGGTCCTATCTATGGGTTAAATGATACTGTTCGACATTTCAATAAAGTACCAACAAATCACTTATACTAATTTGCACTATTTCAAATAAAAAATGTTTGATCATGTAACAAGTGTGTAAACAAATGACTGATGTTTACTTGAATTGATGGTCACATATAGCAATACTTGCAACCATTTAATTGTGTGCAAATTTATGAGCTTGGGCTCGTTTGAAAACATTATTTACAAAATGTGCTTACAAATCATATATATTTAATATATATGTATAAAGAGGATTTGGCTTTGAATAACCGACAATGGTTGATATGACATAACAATCAACCCAACCAAAACACACATATATATATATATATATATATAGCAATATGTCGGTCAAGATCTCTAAGTGATTTATAACAAATTAAATTTCCAAAACACACAAACTTGCTGTTATCTAAGGCTTTTGCTATGAACAAGATATGACACAAGTTCAATTTTAAATCAAAAAGAAAAGATTAGAAATCAGTGTTTTGTTTTTTACACCGGATGCCGTAAAAAGGCTATAAAGCTCAGTCTGTCTTAACCCCTTAGGTTGTGTATCTAAATGAAAAGGTCATAATATATATATATAATTGTGTTGGCAGCATGGTGTTTCCTATCATTCATTGCTTTTGGCAATGCATCTAGTCTACATTTTGTGTTTGCAGAGCACTTGCATAAGTATATGCTGGTCGTCCGAGGAGTCCATAAGAGAATGTTGCTTATAAGTTTTTCCTTGCTGCTCAAGCATTATCTCGCATTTCTTGTTTGTCATGAATAGTTTCCGGGATGAGGGGTAAATGGACATACAGCTGTTGTTTTTCTTAAGTGATTCTTCCGAGATTTGTTCAAGAAAGTGTGAAGCATTCTTGTGGAGTTCTCCTTTAGTTTTTTTTCTTAATGCATTTTGTTAGAAGTCATGTAGTGCATCCACATAGTTGTATGGAAACAGTTACGGCTGAGAAAAAATACACGTTTTATTTTATCGTGTAGCTCTAACTTCCATATGATCGATAACCCACCTGTCAATAGCATTCTCCGCATTGTCTAAGCATATGATGAGATCACTTACAGTAGATAAGATGTTGCTGCCGAGGTAGCAAGCTGTGCGAGGCATGGGCCACGACATGAATGCAAAATAAAGCAGAGTATACGTTTTAAACAAAAGGAGCAAGTCTCTCAATAATACACATATGCATACGCATAGGTATATATATATATATATGTGTGTGTGAGTGTGACTTCAGACCGGTAGCTATATATATTTACGAAGTATAGCTTAATGTTTACACATGGTAAAAAATACTTCAGTATTTGAGGTTTAAATAATAACATATTCAAATGCTAATGTTTCTAAACATCGCCTTAAGTCAAGTGTCCTTTGTGTAAATATACGATTAGAAAGAATTTAATGTCTTTACCGGCTTTCTACTTCTATATGTACACACACGCACACACACACACGCATATATATATATATATATATAATTTCCTGGTCGGTACAAAGAAAATGTTCTGGTGATGGAGACAAATACTTATTTAACTTTAACCGTGTTAGGTGAGGTGTGTACGGAGAATGAGATGAAACTTTTCTAGTTTAATGTCTTCATATTCTCTTGGGTTTGTTTGGCTGAGTGAAGCCTTTCACTGTCCGTCTGGAGGCGAAGACATATTGTGTGTCCTAGAGGTGCGCAACGCTTACATACTGCATCATTAGGACACACAGCGAATGATTCTTCCAAATCCACCAACACTGAATAAACCATCTCCACTATTTTAAGCCAGATGCATGGTAAATATGTCTGTCGATGAAATCCTAGCCTCGTAGATGGGAGTGGCTTTAGACAGAGTTATGACACCTGCATTTGATTGCTTGTTGTTAATATACAAGAAGCACCTGCACACACACACTCACATACACACACATGCATTTAAATGTGAGCATGTGTGTGTTGGTATGTGTGGGAGAAAGACGAGTCTGACAATCAGAGACAGACTGAGACAGACAGACATAGATAGATAGATAGTGTGTGTGTGTGAGAGAGAGAGAGAGAGAGAGTAACAGGATAGATTACTATGAATAAAAGCATACACGTTTGTCGTTGGAAGAAATGAAATCGATGAGCTGAATTCATATCCTAGACAAAGCTGTTTGTATTTCAAATATCGCTAACGATCCTTGAAAAGGTATGCATATTCTTCTACAGGCCATATTGGCCATTTTTAACCGGGCCATTGGCCTAATGAGTTGTGTGTTCGTCAATGGTGTGGGAGACCGGGGCTCAATCCCAGGTCGAGTCACTTGTACTTTTCCTAAGCAGACTTCGAGTATTTATAGACAAAACTCTCTATTGTAAATATCATTATCTTTATCATTTTTTAATACATTTTTAAACAGTATATTTCTTTGTATACACTACGTATATACAGCCCAGTCGACTGGAGCTGTAGAATACCCAAAATGTATCTCTGAAAATGAGTAAGACTCCTCCAACAAGTGTTTTGAAATATGACCCTAAAACATCCGATGGTGAGGGTCTACTAATGTTGGTGCTTTGGGGAATGCGGAGTAACTTTCATTGTCATTGCTCTCGGGTTCACTCTGGCACGGAGTGGTAGCAGCTGACAGGCTGTGGTTTAAGCAAAACTGTTGGAAATTTAAACAAGTTACCATCAAATGACTCATGCTAACTTGAATTGTTTGAATCATGTAACTGCGTGTAACAAATGACTGATGAACTGCTAGTCATACATAGCAATACTTTGAACCAAATTGTGCGCAAAACTTGGAACCAAATTGTGTGTATAGCTTTGGGCTCGTTTAAAAACGTTATTAACACAATATATTTACAAAACATATATAGTTAATATATATGTATAAAGAGTCATACCAAAGACTAAAAAAATGTTATATGATGCCGCCTTGCTTAACATTCAGCCTTATAAGGTAACAATCAAGGGAATGGTGTAGCGCCCTCCCCTACACCTCGGGGTAGTAGCTATTAAAATGGGAGCCTAAGGGGTACCCTCGACTAAGGTCACTAACTTTACTAATATAGGCAATTAGTAAGGAAGACTGAACTTTTTACCATTATGCTAACCCATCTAGAAGTATGAACACTAAATTAAAAACCTGAGAAGTGCTCTTTGGTGGATCTTCTATTGGAGCCTAATTTTTTATCAGGTCATCTAAAAGTTATGCATAGTTCTACACAAACCTTTACCCCTATAAACAGATCAATTGTTAGGCACTCAGGCACAGTTTTCGTCAGTGAAGCAGAGCAAAGAGATAGATAAGAAATCGGTATTTTGATAAACTATTGATACATTTTGTTGTATATTGACCTCCTACCCGGCCGGGCTGTCAAAATAGGAAATGAACCTGTATAAATAACAGAATATAACCTTGACCGTGGACGGGTTGAATGAGTGCGATTTGTGACATCAACAAGAAGAAGGTGGGAGTCGAACTATTATATAACTCGGTGCACAGGAAGTTCAATCAGTTGGAGGTAAGATGTGGTAGAGAGAACCAGTCCTAAAGATGCTGGGCCCCCAGACCCCCGGTTGAGCAGCACAGGAGAACAGGACAGAAACGCTATTATGGCCAGAAGAGTGGGGGTCAATATGTTCCAGTTCTGTTCGGTCTCCAACTCCCTCTCACAGTAACCCTTTTGAACCCTTTCAAATAAAGTGAGAGGTATATTTTTCTAAAGAACTGTGTCGTTCGTCTTTATTGTGTCGTCGTTATGATTCTGCATACAGATGTGCATGCATATGTATTTGTATAGATTGTCGTGGCTTTACAACAATTGTATTGTTTATAAGAAATGTTTGCAATAAAGAAATACGGTTCAAAAGTATTTGAACAAGCACAGATTTTTTCTTTTACTACTCAAGTTATTATGGGAAATAACGATCTTTGACCAGAATTTATCAAAACTTATTTATGAGCTTATGAATATTTCTTAATTATAATTAATTATTTCTGCTTTTTTAATCTTCTTGATCAATTCAAAACAAGAAGGTTACTATAAGGAAAGAAATGATCCATTTTTCAATCATTTAACTAATAAATTTAAAAAAATGTCTCCTGCAGAACGACAATTAGTTTTTGTAACAAGAGATTCGATATCAGTCTTTAATTGATAAACTTTCCATTAAAAAAATTACAGATTGTCGTAATAATAATTTTCATACTTAATCAAACATCACACTTTAGATTTATAGATATCACTTTTAACTGGTGATATAAAACAATTATTTTGTACTGACTATTGTTTCGGAAGAATTATCAAGTAACTTTTAAAAAGTAATCCAAATATCAAGTATCTTAGTAATCCCTCTTAGCAAATTATGTGTATTTTGCAAAGTCCTTCATATTATTTGTTATAAAATTTAGTTCTCCGTGCCTTAAATAAGAGTTTCTTAGAGTAATCTATACAGGATCCTGGTAGTGAATAGAATTTTAGTGGGTGAATATAATTTAGAGAGCCGACGGAAGATGTATTTCAAGTCAGCAGTACGAAAATCGTTGGATCAAGTAGATAAATTTCTAAATATCGAACACCGAGCAGTATGTCCGACTGAGTGTGATGGCCAATAGTTTTATATGTTTCCCTTTGCTGGGGTATAAAAACCAAAGGCAGATTCGAGGCCGAAACGCCCCCAAGCAGCAACATTGACACCTTTGTCCCCTATGTATAGCACTAGACCTTGCTGTCGAGTTTAAACTATAACCCGGCATCCGTGCCTGGGCCCAGATTTGGGTCCAAGAAAGAGCTTGGCTCATAAGGCCCACATTGCACTGAGTGGGTCAATGAACAGCACAGACCAGCAGGGTTCGAGCTTCGATTCGTGCCCGACCTTCCTCTTCCCTAAATTCCCACTATAATCGGCTTTCGGGTTATTTACCTTATGTCAAGCCCTGTCTAATGGGAGACAGTGGCAAATACATTTATATGGTTCCCTCACGAACAAACATTTTACTAGCTTTTCAAAGTTCCTACATTATGGAAACGGGGTTTACCCATGTAGATTATTGCATAAGAAAACATACAGAGAATATTTAGGATTTTTGCTTGTCTTCGAATAAAGCCAGTTACATTATCTTATAAGAAAATACAGGAGAAATATTTAGGCTTTTTCCTTGTCTTCTAATAAAGCCATCTACATTATTCCATAACAAAACGTTAAGGGAATATTTAGACTTTTTCTTGTCTAAGAATAAAGAGACAAGAAAAGAAAAACTAAAACATCCACACACACACACACACACACACACATATATATATATATATATATATAGAGAGAGAGAGAGAGAGAGAAAGAGAGATCATCACCCAGACACTCTTGTGGTTTTTGTCATCTCAAATTGAAACAGTATTTTGGAAAAAATGTGACATAGAAGCACAGGTACAAAGCCTGGTAAAAATGAATATATATATATATATATATATATATATATATATGTGTGTGTGTGTGTGTGTGTGTTTCTTCAATATTCAAGCCAAATTTTAGATTGAGCCGACTTGGCAACAACTAACGCCTTTCGCTCAACTGCGTATTGCTTTCTTAAATGCCTTTTACGATCTTTTACATTGTTCCAATGAACAGATCTTTTGTTGGAGACATGCTTCTTTTTCATTTAGAAGGCTCAGCTTCTTCATTTTTGGTCTGCAAGTACTGCTTGTTAACGCTAGACTGATTTGCATATCCAGACTTCTGCCGGAATTTTTTTAGTAATGCATCATACAAGATTATTATATAATTTTTTCTTAAATTTTGGATGTTTTCCCATAATCTCTCTCTGTCTCTCTGTCTATCTCTCTCTCTAAATATATATATATATATATAGATAGATAGATAGATCGATAGATAAAGTGAAACAAAGTGTAAAATAGATATGGATATAAATTCAATATATATATGGGAAAGGAATTGCATATAAATAGGATATATATATATATATATATAGGATATATATATTCTTTCCCAGAATATATATATATATATATATATATATCCTGGGAAAGGAATTGCATCCTCCCCTACACCTTCGTTTCGTAGCCTATGAAAAAGGAGCCTTCAGGTTGCCCTCGACTCTGGTCGATTATATATATATATATATATATTGAGAGATAGAGTGAAGGATTTAATATCTCTATATATGAGTTTAATAAGTGTATAACTGTAATATATATATATATATATATATATATATATATATATATATATATATATATATATATTACAGTTATACACTATATATATGAATTTAATGTATAAGCATATGCATTTAATATACGTATATGAATTTAATATGAATACATGTAAGAATATTTAATATATATATTATGAGTTTAATATTTTGGTATATACATTTTTATGAATGTGTGGGTATGTGTGTGTGTGTGTGTGTGTGTGTGTGTGTGTGTGTGTGTGTGTGTGTGTGTGTGTGTGTGTGATTATTTGTAACGTAAAAGAACCGTGACTCTGGATGGATGTTTATTGTCTCAGAAGGCTGTACGAACATTGAAATCGATTCATCGTCGAGTGTTCATGAGAAACCGAATTTTTCATTTAAGATTTTCTTCCCACTTACTCAATATGTTTGCGCATCATGTATGATGAATTGTAACTCTTTTCCCGATTCTCAAGTGCTTTGACAAGAGGCAGGTTTTCGAAAGACCCCGATACACCATAACTGCTCCTGCAGAACAAAGCTGGGAAAGTCGGCTTTTGAAGTCTCGCAAAAGCGAGGCTGAATTTATGAGTACGTATTGCAACTGGGTACACAACATAAATATTCATCATTATCCACGTTGCATAATAGTTGTTGTTTTTTTTTATGTTGACATTTATGCATCATGCAATTGTGAATGTAATCCTTGTATTTTTATCTGCAATAGAATAAAAGATATCAAATCTACCAAAAGTTATAAAAACGCATATTTAATTCCAGATGCTTCTTTCCACGAAAATCTGAACTCTGAATCAAGCAACCTCAAGAATCTATTCCTCCCACCTACAAGTCTTTGGTTATTATTTTTCTTACTGTATTTTAGTTTAGTTACTGACTGAATAGTTAGAGTAGGAGCTTATTTGATGTTAGTTTGGAAGTATTAATATAGGATGTATTTGGGGTGGGATACGTGTAAGTCTTGTTAAAGTGTAAATCATGGACGTGGACGAGTACTAAAAATACCATCTTAACTCGGTACCGAATCCGGAAGTAGGCAGCCGAAACCGGATGAGGTAAAGATAGTATTATATAGTAGAGGAGTGTGAAACGCCTTGTTTTTCATTGGCTGTTACTGAAGGACAGATGTCTATAAGAACGGCCGAAGTCCGGCCTTACTATTTGATTGCTTTGGTAGAGCCACGAGCGTAGAACGTCGCGCTCAAGGAGGTGGCTTGGCTCTTCCAGAGTCATGCCGGGGTTGCCGTCGGAGCCGATATCATGCAAAAAACCCGAAATCGGCGATGAAGACAGTGCATCGGTGAGGACCTACCTTGATGCATCTAGGATGTATGATTGAAAAAAAAAAAGTTTGGATTTCAGCTTTGTCGATTTCTTTTCAATTTCCCTATGCATTATTTTTACTCCTTAGTCGCTTTGTTGGCTGGTCTTGGAATAAACCGACTCTCTCCCCTGCATGGAATTAATAACCACTTCCGGAGATGTTGCTCATATGACAGTAAACTACATCCAATTGAGAGGCTGAAGTTCTGGAGAATGTGGAGTACCTGTGCATTGCCATTACTGCAAGGTCCACTCTAACACATACATACCGGTTAATGTTCCTCTTGGGGGTTAAATATATCAGTTTAAAATTATCAGTATTAGATATTGAACAAGTCCTAGCGGCAACACCCCACAAGACACCAACTATACGGCCACCTGCTTCTCATCACGAAAACTATCCAAGTTAGACGAACCAGACACACAGGACACTATTGGAGAAGCATGGACGAGCTCATAAGCGATGTACTCCAATGGACCCCCACATATGGCCGTGCAAAAGCAGGACGACAAGCACGAACATACATTCAGCAGCTATGTGAGGATAGACCTTCCAGAGGCGATGAACGATGAGGAAAAGTGGCGAGAGAGGGTCAGAGATATCCGTGCTAGTGGCACAACATGATGATGATGATGATGATGAGATAGGAATATATGAAACCATACATCAGTGTGAAAATAAATGATTACTAAATAAAAATATTCATGTTAGATAGGAATACTTGAAATCATTTAATATTTAAATTAGAAATAGTTTCTTGAAGGTTCTTTTTTTCTAATTATTAAGTTTATTAGTTGATTGAAAATAAATAACAACTTACAAATTATTGGTGTTAGAAATACTTGAATCCATATAACTATGTGCGAATCAATGATTATTGCTAAATACGAATAGTTACTTTAAAACTTATTTTTAAGTATGAATTATAAATATCATATATAAAAATCCAATGGTACTAGCCAAGTTTTAGAATAGCTTTAAGTAGAAGATAAATCGTGAGTTCTAAAAAAGGACAATATAACACTGAAGAATTGAATAAGGCAGGATGTGTCCCGTGTAATCCGATCAAATGATTTAACCCGCCGAACTGATTCGTGCAATCGAAATACGCCCCTTCTTCTCAACACTTATTGCCCAATGCACTTTGAGCGAATGCATATAACCCTACCCGCCAATTCGGTTGGGGTTTCGGGGCTGCATAATACACTGACTGCATCTCTGCAAAGCGGTAAGACCCTCCAACGAGTGTTTTTAAATAAGACGCTATACAATCTAGAGTAATGCTGGAGCCTTGGGATATGTGGAGTACCCATTCAATGCCATTGCTCCCAGGTCCACTCTAGCCCTGAGTGGTAACACCTGATAGGGTCCTGTTGTCGTTTTTTCACGGTAGGTCAACCTTCTTGGGTTATTCAAAGCTGAATCCATCCTTTTAGAAAGAAAGTAGTGGTATTATTTAACCCATAGCTGGGAGGGTAAGGTTCATACATTTTCCAGGTGTACTATGGTTGATGTGTCATCAAACCAAAACCAAACCAAACAATAACTTTAACATGTTTACAATTCTTGAAACCTCTGATGGTGAATAACAATTGTCAGTGCTAGAGGGGTTCTATATCATTAAGTACCAACCTACTCTCTATACACAAATGAATTCTAAACTCTTCTTTTCTTTAACTCTTCTGATTATACAAACCTGACTTCGTGCAAGCAAGAATAATAGTTCCAATCCCTCCTGGTAATTTTTTTCTTTTTTTACCATTATGATTTTTTTCTTCTACTTTGTCGTCTACTATCTTGATTTATTCCTCGTTATTTCTTTCTTGTGACGGAGTTACTCTGATGAGACATGACAATAAAATCCCCTTTAAGAACACACAATGCACGCGCTGTTAAAGCTATTCTAATATATAAGTTGGTTGTTTTTTTTTATGGCGTATCAACCTTTTCCGGGTCATTTAACACCGAATTCAATTTCATACCATTCAGTTTAGTATAAGAATAATTTTTGTTTGAAAACGAATAAATGTCAAAACAGTTCATTTAGATATCAAAAGAGTTCTATTTCAAATAATTCAGTTTAGCACAAATTCACTGTTTAGTTCTATTGAAAATCAGTTCAATTTCAAGCAATTCAGTTTAGCATAAGTACGCATTCTAGTTCTATTTGACCTATAGATAGGACCTTATCCGTTACTACCACTGGAATCTCACCGTCAGATTTTTTTGTGTTATATCCAGGACACACGTTGCGGGTGTCTTACTCTTCTACAGAAAAGTAGTCAGCGTATTCTATAACCGACGGGGCCAAATATCATATAGGGATACTTGAAACAATACCCCTGAGCATAGATTCTTTGTATTAGATAAGACCACTAGATATCACCGGTCATGGGCATAATGGTTAGAGTGTTCATCAATGGCCCGGGAGACCTGGCTTCAAAGAATCAAAAATGGTATGTGATACCTCCTTGCTTAACACACAGCATTATAAGGAACTGCTCAAGGGTAAATTGGGACAATCATGGGAAAGGATTGGCGTCCTTCCCTACACCTCGGTGTAGTAGCTATCGAAAAGGGAGCTTTCGAGTAACCCTCGACCACGGTCGCCAACTTTTTTTTTTTTTCTAGATATCATATATCTGGCCACAAACAAATTAACACAGAGAAATAAAAGATGATATAAAAACGCATAAGAACATTGAATATTACAATTAAGGATTTATAAATGAATGAAATCTCTGCATTAACTTATGCATAACGACTTGATATACTGTTAAACAAACCAAAACAGACGCTATCTTTCTGTGTCATTCTAAGGCTCTTTTTTTATTGAGGTTATCTCCTCAAACTGAGTGTGTATTTGGGTTTGAAAAAGAATTTTTTACATGCCTTCTATAGATTAAATAAAATCATTGCATCTCTTTGATGCACATTGCAAAGTTTACCACTAGAAATGATAAAAGTTTGATATTTCAAGTTTAGAAGAAAAACAACTTTTTATATTAGAGAATTTTATGGAGGTGCCCGTGGTATAATGGTTATCGTCGTAGGAAATGGACACGGCGACACGAGTTCAAAACCTCGACGGGACTGATTGCATTTCACATAGCACTAATACCCTTGGGAAAGGTATGAATCCAATTATTCTCCCTCCAGCTTAGGGTAAATAGTAGGGCAGACTGGGTTTTTCAGCCTTGGTGAGGCAACTAGTCTAGGAAAAGGAAAACTTAGAATTCAAACCTGTTAAACCCCGCTTAAAAATTGACCTTGTGTCATATCCTGCCCTAGCGGAGGGGTTGGTAAATATGTATATTAAAGAATTGTAATACATTTAATTGTACATTAAATTCTTTTATGAATTGATTTCTAACACTCATATCCTGTTATATATATATATATATATATATATATATATATATATATATATATATGACTTATCAGTTAATAGTTGGCGGCTGACATTTTTAAATGAGCCAGAGCTCATTTTTTTTGCTCACAGTAAAATGGTTGCAAGATATTTTGTTAACGCTTATTGTTCTATTTGCACACAGTTAAATGGTTTCAAGTATTCCATTCTGACACAAATAATTTTATTAAGTTTTAATATTTGTTTAAACACAGTTCAAACATTTCAAATATTGCTATTGAATACTAAGTTTTGGTGCATAGTTAAATGGTTTCAAGAATGGTTATTTGTTGTTTGCACACAGTTAAATGGTTTCGCGTATTACTATTTATTGTTTGCATACTGTTAAATGGTTTGAAGTATTCCTGCCAAATACGAATTATTCTATTTAGTATTAGATAGTGGTTTAAACAGAGTTAAATTGTTTCAAGTATAGTTATCAAACACTAATGTTTTTATTTGTGCACTTATAAATGGTTTCGAAAATTCCCATCAAACAACATTTCTATTCAACCTGCCCATTTGATTGCTCACTGTTAAATTGTTTCAGGTATTGCTATATAACACTAACAATTCATTTTATCAACAGTCATTTCTTTGTATATAATCTGATGTTTAAACAGTTCTATTTGACTCAGAGATGGAATCCAAAAAGATACTACTACTCCGTATTCACAGTGAGACTGGGAGTAATGACGATGTAGGGGCACTCCACATTTTCCAAAGCTCCAGTTTAGTGTCATACACAGTACACTGTATATGAAGAGAGAGCGAGAGAGAGAGAGAGAGAGAGAAGAAGAAGAAGAAGAAAGAGAGAGAGAGATGTCTTCATACTAGTATAACAAGTAAAGTCGGCGACCGTAGTCGAGGGCGAACAGAAGGCTCCTCTTTCAAAAGCTACGACACCGAAGTGTAGGGGAGGACCCTACTCCTTTTCCTGGATTGGTCCACTTTATCCTTGATACGTTGCTTATATTGCTGAGTGTTAAGCAAGCAGGTATCTAGTACCATGGTATGAGGCGAAACCAGGTATCCCAGAGCATTGGCGAACACTCTACCCACTGTCCCAATGAGCTGGTTTACTTATATAGAAAATATATGCACACTCAGTTACGTATATGAATTCGTTATTTCATATCAATGCTGTTTATGTCTTCGTTTAACAAAATTGTGTATAAAAGTGAAATAGTAAATGAAAACAAAAAGAAAAATGGATAACAAATGGGAAAAGAAATCAGATAAAAGAAGGGAGAAAAGAAAAACGAGTTGAACTAAAGGAAGCAATTTTTCTTTCCCAAAATAATCTTTGAACAGACTGATAAATGAGAGTAAAACAAAATGTCATTCGTCTTGTTTCAGACTCATCAGATCATTTATCTACTTATTTATTTATTTTCAATCTTCATTATAACCCATCGCTTTCACTATTTTTGATTTCTGCGTTATTCATTTGGGTTTTCTTGGATAGAGTTTATATATTCTATGTTGCTTTACTGTCACGAAATATTAATCAAATATTTTCATAAAGAAACAAAAGAGAATAAAACATCATAATAAGAAAACGAAATGAGCTTCCATGGAATGAGAGATGATATATATATATATATATATATATATATATATATGTATGTATATATATATATATATCCTGGATCTGCAGACAGAGACGAGAATTGTTTCATTTGGTCTGTTTGTTGACATTAACGATTTCCTTTGGAACTCTGTTCTATTTCTTGAACATTGTATCAATAATCGAATATATCTTCTGGAGAAGCTCATTGATTAACATCATTTTGTCGAGAAGACACGCTTCTTGGAGTGGCTATGCTGCTGTCTCCTTCGTTCAGCCGAATATTTTCTAAAAGCAAGCCGCTTATATATATATATATATATATATATATATATATATATATATATATATATATATACAATAAGTGAGAGATTTTTGTTATTTCTCTATAGACAATGAAATGGTTTTATGTCGAGCTACAAAATATGACATGTATAATCATTCAGTTCAGAGAACGTTTTTTTAATATTCTTAATGGCGAATTGTCCTTGTTTTCCTTAAGACGGAGCAAAGATAATTAATGAGGATCTTAACGAAGTTATAAAGCTACAAGTTGTAAATAATTTCATGTAAACAATTTTAAAGCTTGGATATTTTTTTCTTTTAATATGCATAAACTTTCTCATCTGCAGCGATTTGAATTTAAAATCTTTAATATAAAGGAAGAAATCACTTGTTTAAAAGCAGTTCAGTGGTTTCAAGTATTCCTATCAAAAACTAATTTTAGTTACACGTGGATAAATCGTTTTAAGTATTCCTAAGAAGACCTAGTTGGCTAATTCTGGAGAATACACCGAATGCATCTCATGCAGAGGGGTCAGACTCCCCCAATGAGTGTTCCGGATATGACATTAAACAATCGGTTGGTGAGGTTCCAGTAATACAGGAGCTTTGGGAAATGCGGAGTACTCCTGCTTTGCCATCACTCCCAGGTCCACTCTGGCCCGGAGTGGTAGCACTTGATAGAGTCCTATCTATGAGTCAAATAGATTTAAGCTGTATACTTATACTAAACTGTATTGTTTGAAATCATCATCATCATCATCATGCCATGCGGTAGGCACGGATATCCCTAACCCTCTCTCGCCACTTCTCCCTATCGTTTATCGCCTCCGGCAGGTCTTTAAGGCTACATCCCGTATCCTCACATAGCTGTTGTATGTATGTTCGAGCTGGTCGTCCTGCTTTTGCCCAGCCATATGTGGGGGACTCCTATGGACCCCCGCATTGTTTGAAATAGAACTGTTTATATGTATGAAAAATGGATTTGGCATGTAATGTCCAACAATTGATAATATACCATAAAACCCAACAAACGAACGTAACACAAATAATTCATTTCAGTATTGTTCATTCGAGTGCACAAAGTTATATACTTCAAGTATTGCAAAAAATTATCAAGATTCATATCAGAAATGTAGACAAATAGTTTACAAAACGCTATTGAAAAACAACTTTTATGTGCGATCTCTCAGTGCTCCAAAGTGAAAGCACCTCATATATTAAGAACCGAAATTTCGCTGGATTTAAAATATAAAAAAATTCACCTTAATTATACCGTTAAAAGTTATCAAGTATTGTGGAAAGCTCGCAGGTAGAAAATCTAGGACATTTTTTTAAATGTAAAAGTACAACAAAGTGCTGAGTCAACCAACTAGAGAGAAAAAAAGTTTACTAAGACGAAATCATCTTCTGCAGGATGATTGTTTATATTTACCTCTCAGACTTTAAATTGTGATTTGAATGATGCAAGTTGCACTTGGGCAAGTGGCAATAGTAGCTCCATCGAGCTAATATCTAACCATTTCTTTTCAGATATTATCAGTTTCCTTCGTAGTTTGTTGTGACTATGTTTTTAAAGGTAAACAAAAAGACCAAGTAACGTCTGATGGTGTTTCTAACAGTTTTTGATGAATGGCAGTCATAAATTATCCTGGTAACTTTCCTTGAATTGATGACCCAGTTGATTTGAAATTTTCAACCCACAGCGGTTTCGGTTTTCTATCCAAAACGTAATTACCAAGATGTAATAAAAAATTAACCCGAAAAGCTCTCTTTGTAGCAAATACAGATTTACTAGTTGTAAAAAAAATATTTAAACAGTTTGCCCATTGTGTTCACTGGATCAAGCATTAATCGGGACTGGTTGTGTCTGACAAAAAAAGATGGATGGAGGTACAATTATCACTTATCTAAGCTCACTCTCAGGACGCATGAGCCAGTTCAGAATGTGGCAAGTATTTCTGCACCAATCTGAATCATATTCAAAGGATCGTTTCCTGTCAAGAATTATAAATCAATAGGGGGTGTCCTCGTGGTGTAATGGTTAAAGCGATGGACTGCGGAATCGTAGTACGAGAGTTCGTACTCCAGTCGCGCTATTACGTTCACTTTTGGGCAAATACCCTTGGGAAAGGTATGAACCCCCTTATCCTCCCAGCTATGAGTTAAATAGTACCACTACTGTTCTTCTAGGAGAATAGCTTTGGCATTAAATAACCTACAAAGGTTGACATGCCTTTAAACAAAGAAACCAAATCAAACCTATAAATCAATAATTTACTTAGATTAAAGTAAACAATAGAAGAAAATACAGTGAATGGAATTTTAATCAAAAACCTAATTTTTTTTGTTTGGAACGAAATTTAATTAGTATAAAATGGTCAGTATTTGGGCAAACCACTCTCCCATATATACTTTACACGCCTAGACGATATCAGTAATAAATAAAGGAATTGTAGAATCATCATCATCATCAAGGCGTTCCAACATCTCGGATTTTCTTGACTCTCTTTAGCCGTCCGTTCCTATCAGTAATCGCTCTTGATAGCTCCTATACATGGCAT
The DNA here is from genome assembly GCA_963585895.1 of Sepioteuthis lessoniana. NCBI lineage: Eukaryota > Metazoa > Mollusca > Cephalopoda > Myopsida > Loliginidae > Sepioteuthis > Sepioteuthis lessoniana. Next base: position 39,620 of record CAUZXS010000165.1, read on the forward strand.
CCGATGTCCCCACAGAACTGATGAAGGTAAGATTCTGCTAGTATGTCTCTATATAGGAGCCCATAGAACATTGTTCAGTAAGTTCGTCCTTTCTTCAACAGCAATGCTTAGCCTGTCTTTGCACGTCTTACTTGCATGGTTTAAGAGGTGGGAGGTAAGTTGGCGAACAGCTGTGGTTTTGTAGAGTGCTGCTTCATTTATATAGCTATTTCTCGGTGTTTCATTTAAGTTCAAGCGGTGCAACTATACAGTAGTACTGACATGGTTACAGCCTGGATGAATTTTCATTTATTTTATAAGATTTTTATAAGATTTCCATTTTTTTGGTATTTTGTTTCCGGAGTGACCTCAAGAAAGATGTGATGATCAAAATATGAATCAAGAGTTTTTGATTGATTCATTTTTAAGGCATGTCAACTCCTTTGGGGCTATGTCATGCCTAAGGATGAGGAAATTGCTTCCATTGTATATTTACATTTATTGGGGAATTTCGGGTTGTAGACGGTGATATGAGTTTAAATCCTCGACAAGACTGTAGTTCACGTTGCACTAAATCACTTGGAAAAGGTATGAGTCCAGTTATTGTTCCTCTGGCTCTGAGTAAATAGTAGGACAGGCTGAGCTCTTTAACCTTAAAATTTTAACCAGTCTAGAAGAATTCGAACATATCAAACTGCGCTTAAAATTGACCTTGTGTCACATCCGGCTCGTGCAGAGGGATTGGTAAATTTGAATTTAATTGTAGATTAAGATTTTATTGCGCTAATACACTAGGTAATTTAATTGCGACAATTAGCTTAGTAAAGGCATGAGGCCAATAATTATCCCTCCGGCTATAAGTGTATAGGAGGACAGGCTGAAATTCTTAACCTTGGTATGGAAACCACTCGAGGAGAATTCGAACTTGTAAACTGCATATTTACCCAACCCCTCCGCTAGGGCATGATATGACACAAGGTCAATTTTTAAGCAGGGTTTAACAGGTTTGAATTCAGAGTTTTCCTTCTCCTAGACTTGTTGCCTCACCAAGGCAGTAGAACCTAGTCTGCCCTACTATTTACCCATAGCTGGAAGGAGAATAATTGGATTCATACCTTTCCCAAGGGTATTAGTGCTATGTGAAATGCAATTAGCCTGGTCCAGGATTTGAACTAGTGTCGCCGTGTCCATTTCCTACGACGATAACCATTATATCACGGGCACTTAAAATTGATCTTATGTCATATCTGGCTCGTGCACTGGGATTGGTAAATTTACGCTTTAGTTTTTCTTGTAATTTCTTTCACTGGTTTTTAGCACACGTTTATATAGTATCAAGTATTCTTATCTAATACAAATAATTTATAATCAGCTTTTTGAACCGTAGATGCGACTGTATCGGGTATAACCATTCCGTGTCATAATTAACCCGGAAATGCAGGGGAACTCCACTCAGCCCAGGTCTCCAGAATCGGGACTTCATCGGACGCAGTTTAATGTCACGTCAGGACACACTGTCTTTTTTTGCATGGTGGGGACATTTTACACTCCTGCAGCGTATTCTAATCACCACAGACACGACAAATGAATTATGATTATGGTAGAGATATAGTATTTTATTGGATAGTACAGTGAGAATACTTGATGTTTTGGTTAGTCATAGGGTTGCAATTCAGAACGGGAAGTTGATGTATATATCAACTCTCATTTCATGGAAGCTACCATAGAAACGAACGTAGAAAGAATATCTCTTCCCTTTTCTAATGACGGTGGAGTTTTATAAAAGCCACTATCAGAACCGAACGGAATATATTAACATTTTTAAAAAAGTGAGAATATATTTTAAAATAGAAAAAACAAAACCTTAATTTTAAATTTTTTAAATATTTTCCTCTTTATTTTTGTCACTCGGACAAGACTGACGATCGACTGCTTTTGAAATCGGTCCGGTAGCAAGTATCAGCGAGATCTATTTGCGATGTTACAGCAGATTTTTTGTCGACAACATATTATTAAGAGAAAGAAGGCTATATATATATATATATATATATATATATAGCCTTCTTATATATATATATATATATATATATATATGTGTGTGTGTGTGTGTGTGTGTGTGTGTGTGTGTTTGAGTTTATGAGTGAGGAGAAATAGAAAGAGAGGATGAGAAGTAAATTGGTACACAGATAAACACATGTGAATATGCTTACTTTAGTGGAATTATCCCACCATTATGAAATCTTGTATCTATAAAAATCTGCAACCCGAAGAAATATAGCCTGTAGGTATTTTGCTAAATATCAGAAAAAAACTCTTTGTCGATTGGCCATTTTACTGCAAAAACAAAATCATAAATTGAGAGAAATAGTTGTCATCGGCACAAGCAATACACATATTTTTAAAATTCGTCGGTCAAAATATTAATAGTGAATTCAATTATTAAGGGAAATATTTCGCAGAGGAGGAAAGAGAGACAATAGGAAAGAAAGAAAGAATAGAAGACAATAAAGTTGCACAAAAGAAAGTAAATAATAAGAAAGAAAGAAAGCAACAAACAAACAAAAAACAGAGGAAAAGAAAGAAAGAAAGAAAGAGCCTCGCCATCAGATTTTTTTAGTGTTATAACCTGGACACTCGTTGAGAGGCTCTTACCCATCTGCAGAAATGCAGTCGATGTATTCTAGAGCCCCAACCGACTGGACCACTCGTTGGGGGTGTCTTACCCATCTGCAGAGAAGCGGTCGATGTATTCTACAGCCCCAGACAACAGAGTTCAGCTATTATATTCTTAAAGTAATACAGATTAACTCACATCTCAGAGTTTCACGACTCTGATCATCCAGTGAGCTGTATATATCTATGGGGAAAGCGCATCTCCCTGGAAGCTGCCTCTCTTGATTTTTACTTCTGCTAAAATTTTTCCTCCAGCTCTTATCTCCTGGATCCTATTTTTCATGGATTCCGTTATAAATTTGATGACTTTGTTAAATAACTTGTGCATTTATAGACAGTCCAACTTTGTGGGACTATATCATTGGCATTTTTGTTGCCAATCCCCACCTTGACTACTTACATATCCTTCCCTATTAACTTGTTTCCATATTTCAGTTATGTTGAGGTCAGAAAACCAACGTTTCTTTATATTCTTCTAGCTTGATCAGCAAGCCTTTGGCTTGTTTTGAATCAAGCGGATGCAGTCAAAAACGCAATGATCTTTATGCCTTCTTTGTGTTGGATTTATCTTAAAATAGCATTTTTTTTTTGTTTTCTTTAGTCCATTTTTCTCCTGTGTCTCTCCGTTGATTAGTTTCTTTGGTCGTCGTGTGTTTACCTAAAATTAGAACAGCCAACATTCAAAGCTTGTTGATTCGTTCCCCCATATTGGCTATCAAGAAGGCACTTGCCGATTCTGATATTCAGAATTGTTCATATAAATCCTACGTTGATTTGGATTTGTATCTGTCATTTTTCAAGGTAAGTATAATATGGCTACCCATATTAAGGTGTTGATTAATATATGTGCTCCCGCCACAGATTTGACTAAGTATTCTTTCGAAGAAGACACACAGACGGACCACAAAAAACATTCTCACAGCTTTAAAACTGACAAGTTTAACTTAGTATAAATCTGCATATACGCTCGGAAAGCGGTTATTTCGGTATTTAGAGGAGATAGAAATTATTCATTTGCTTTTCCTATGTTCAACGCTATTTCCCCATTGCTTGTAGGAGTTTAAAATCATGTCACTATTACGGCAATGCATCTTTACACTTATTTATTTGATAATAACACAAACAATAGAAACCGGCTCATTGACCTAGTTGGTAGAGTGTTCACCAATCATCTGGGAGAACTGGATTCAATCCCAGGTCACGTTCTATCAAAGACTTTGAACATAGTATTGATACCTCCTTGCTCAGTAATATAAGGTACGTATCAAGGTTAAATTGGGGAAATCCAGGGAAAGGAGTAGCGCCCTCTGCTACACCTCGGTGTAGCAGCTTTTGAAAAATGGAGCCTTCTGGTGACCCTCGACTACGGTCGCCTCCTTCACTATTACTACTTACTATCAAAGATGGCACTTACGTCGTTATTATTATTATTATTATTATTATTATTATTTGTAGCAGCAGTAGTAGTAGTAGTAGTACACTCTTCTTCGATAAATATGTCAAGGTAGCAGTTCAAAAAAAGTACAATTTCGAGCATATTTAGGAAATTTCATATTAAGTTCTATTGTTTGAATTCTGAATAATTTGGCAATAAATAATAGCTTCTTTTTTCATTGTATAATCAAAGAGAAAAATCAAAATCTAGGTACCTTTGGTTAAGAACGAAAATAAACTTCTTTTATTAAATGATTATTAGAGATGTATTCATTTTGAGCCAATTATATATATATATATATATATATATATATATATAATATCGGGAGTCCATGGGTTTGGATAAGTGTATGGGCGTAAGTGTGTGTGCATGTGTATTGTCGTACGAGGTAAAGTAAAAGTTTGGAGACTGAAGACTAATCACACCACTTTGTCTCGAGCATGACACTGGATCGAACCCCGTCATGAGGCTCCGGTTCTATACTTCTGGGGAGAGTATTGTCAGCCAGATATGTCTGTTTTAGAAAATGTTTATATTCATTTTGAGATATATTGATACATCGATACTTAAAAAAAAAAGATACCGCTATTACGTATGAAATGTTTACCTGTTTAACAACATTTTGATCGAAAACTGATATTTAAACTAAGTGTAGAAGCAAAGCGATCACATTTATGCCTGGTGTGCTAAAAATGATTGGTACGTTCGAGAAAGTAAAAAAAAAGAAACATGGCCACCCTAACACCTCAATTTAAGATAAAACGCGGTCTCAAACATGGGGATTTTGCGAGTATGGCTTATACACTTTTTTTAATAGAACTTACATCCTAAGACTAAAAAAAAAACAGAATGAGAGAAACGGCGATGCAGTTGAGTGGAGACATTCTTTTACTTGGCAGAGATCGTTCTAAGTGGAGACATTCTTTTTGTAAGCAGAGATTGTATTAAGCAATTACTTGGATCCATTTAACCCAGTGTGAGTAAACTAAACATTATGTATTTTCTTGTTAAAAATGTTTGTGAACTTTCTTAAAATAGAGGATCTTGAAACATTGACATCCTGACAAACAGGAAACGTTTAACTATAAAACATAATTTTGAATATATATTTCTCGTAGTATGCAAATGAACACCATAATTCGTTAATTGACTTTGGCATAAACTATCACCAAAGGGGTTGATATGCCGAAACCTAGCCAACCAAAGAACCAACTAACCATTAGGAACACAGTTTGGTTTGTTTTGGTTTGGTTTTATGGCATATGAACCATTGTAGGTTATTTAATGCCAAATCCTCTTTTTATATATATATTCAATATATATGATTTGATTTGGTTAGTTTTTATGGTATATCAACCATTGTATCTTATTTAATGCCAAATCCATTCTTATACATGTAAACAGTTCTATTTCAAACAATTCAATTTAGCATAAGCACACAGTTTATATATTAAAAGTAGTTTCATTTCAAACAATTCAGTTTATTTTAAAAATATAAATGGCTCCAAGTATTGCGATGTATTACTAACGATTCAATTTCAAACAATTCAGTTTAGCATAAGCACTGTTTAGTTCAAATTAACACTTAGATAGGACCCTATCAGGTACTTCCACTGCGGGTCCGAGTAGACCTGGGAGCGATGGCAATAAAGTGGTACTCTGAATTCTCCAAAGCTAGAGCATTACTGGAGCCTCATCATCAGATTGTTTTGTGTCATATCCATGAGACTCTTTGGGGGAGCTTTACCCATCTGCAGAGATGCAGTCGGTGCATTCTCTAGCCCCAGCCGACTGTGCCATGTACACACTTATACCTTTAATAAAATGCATAATTTGTATAATGATATTTTATCAGTGGTTTGCCAAAATTTGCCTTTTTGCACAAATATGAAGCGTTTACAGGTTAAATATGATTGGGAATATGTTAAAAAGGTGCCGGTGGTGTAATGGTTATCGTCGTTGGAAATGGACACGGTGACACTAGTTCAAATCCGGGACGAGACTAATAGCATTTCACATAGCACTAATACCCTTCAAAAAAGTATGACTCCAATTATTCTCCCTCCAACTATGGGTGAATAATAGAGCAGACTGGGTTCTTCTGCCTTGGTGAGGCAACTAGTCTAGGAAAAGGAAAACTCTGAATTCAAACCTATTAAACTCCGCTTAAAAATTGACCTAGTGTCATATCCTGCCCGTGTGGAGGGGTTGGTATATATGAATATGATTGGGAATATATAGTATGCGAAGTATAAATTTACAAACCAACGGGTAGGATGTGACACAAAGTCAACTTTTCCGCAGAGTTTTACAGCTTTGAATTCATTGTTCTTCTTCTCCTAGACTGGTTGCCTAACTGAGGTTAAAGAATCCTGTCGGACCATATTATTAGCCCATAGCTGGAGGCTAAATTATTGCATTCATACCTTTCCCAAGGGAATTAGTGCTATGTGAAATACAAACAGCATTGTCAAAGATTTGAACTCGTGTTGCCGTATCCACTTCCAACATCGATTACAACTACACCACGGAAAACCCATTATATAATTAGTGTAGTATGTTATTCCAAATCTAACTTCGGCATAAAATATCCCAACGTGGGTTGACATGCCGCAAAACCAAGCGACCAACCATTGTAACGACTCTGGGAGCTAAAATAAAATGTAATTTTGTGCATGACACAAAACATCAGAACAATTAAGAAAAGCTTTATGTCTAATTTAACAAAAACATGTGAATTAGTTCCCTTGATATCTTATAAAATTAATTCTGGAACCATTAAAAGCATAAAAGGTCTCAAAAACAGAACAAAAAGCCGTAATATAAAATTCTTAAGTATTTCCGATACCGTCATACTGGGATCCCCTGGGCACGTTTGTTCTACACGCTGCTTCAGTAATTTTATTAAAGCTATATTTCAAATTAAAAAAAAAAAGCTGTTATATTGAAGTATTATTCATATTACCATTCATAAAGGTCAATGACAAATCTTCCCGAAATAATAATAAAAAAGATATTGCTATAATATGATATTAAATTATTCTGCACGCTCTGAATTATTGGTTTTTATTTTGCAAGGAGATGCGGAAAAGACAACCCAGATTAATAAAATTAGAAAATTAAAAGAAAATTATGAGAAGTCAATAGAAAACTTAAAAAAAGATCATTTCAAAATATGAGAAAATAATCTATTCTCAGGGGGTCAGAATTAGAATCAAATAGAATGAAAATGATTATAGAAAAATTGTATTCAAATTTTTCCTTCTAATCATGAATTTTAAAAGCAACATTTTATATTTAAACACATGAAAAAGAAAATTGGTATTTGATACATTTCTCGATTGTAACATTAAGAGTCAGTCACTTTAGACTTTGGGGAGCCCGGGACAATTCAAATTTCGAGGGCCTCAACGAAGAAATTAAATTAGGTTTGGTTTCTTTGTTTAATGGCATATCAATCTTCGTGGGTTATTTAATGCCAAAGCCATTCTCCTAGAAGAACAGTGGTGGTGCTATTTAACCCATAGCTGGGAGGATATGGGGGTTCATACCTTTCTCAAGTGTATTTGACCGAAAGTGAACGTAATACCCCGACTGGAGTTCGAACACACGTACTTCGACTTCGGAGACCATCGCTTTAACCTTTACACCCCGAGGACACACCCCGAAAATAAATTACATGACAAATAAAAAAGCAGGTTTGGTTTCTTTGTTTCATAAGCTATCAGCCTTTGTGAATTATTAAATGCCAAAGCTATCCTTCAAGAAGAATAGTAGTGGTACTTTTTTTAAAAATCATAACTGGACGTATAAGGGGGCTCATACCTCTCCCCAAGTGTTTTTGTGGAAATTAGAACGTAATAACGTAACGAGATTTTGATCTTCTTTACTACGATATCACAGTCCAGAACGTTAGCCACAACATCACGCCGATTCACACTAATAATAAAAAAAATAAATTAGGTTTAAAAAAAAAAATTAACGATGATAAATCACGAACCAAGTGCGATTTAATTTGGAGAGTGCTCAATACCTTAATAACGCGCGCGCGCGTGTATGTGTGTGTTTGTGCGCGCGCGTGTGTGCAAACGTGCGCAGTAAAACAAAATATTTATGGCAAAACCATATATAAGTTTTCCATATATAGGTCTTTACTCATATAAATTAATATACCTTTGATGAACGTTTTATGCTTGAAAGTATTGTTTGAAAATCATCAAAAATATATCAGGCGAAAAAAAAAAAATTCAATTCAAATCTATTTAGCTCCATGAAAATCTGAATTATCTCTTCCTGATAAGAAAAGATCAAAATATTCACATAAAAGATCTCATCCATTATCTACTTGAGTGTTTTTATTTATTAATTCATTTCATCTATAAGAGTAGACCGCGTAAGTCAAACAATTTTTATCAAAGGATTTTAGTACTAGTATTTGATTACATTCACAAAACAATAGCTGGAGATAATCTATTAATAATGAGGCCATAACAAAAAAAAAAAAAAAAAAAAAAAATTTCGAAGCAAACAATCAGTTTTGTAAGATATAGTTTCAGCTTCCTAAGTGTCATGTACTGAAAAATATGCTGCAGTAAGCAAATAATGTTTGATCTTAAAAGAAAATGGACCATATTTAATCAATTTTAACTTTAGAATTATTGCTTTTTTTCCAATTTTATCAAACACCTGGTGTAACTTTAAAGAGATATATGGATTCAAAAAATATATAACATTGAATGATAATATCCATTATAGTATGAATATATTTGCTGAGTCTTCCTAAAATATTATATGATAAATCAAAATAAAATTAATATAACAACATGTACTGTAATACGTCACGAAAAATCCAAAAGTATTAAATTTGGATATAAATTAAGCAGCCAAGAATTTTTGAAAAATGAATGTGGAATGCGATTTGGGATTTGGCTTCAATGATATATTAAAAGCTTACAATCACATTGTTGTAACATGTTCTTCGTGGTACAATAAGGAACAAAAACACAAAGTTTTTAAATCACACTCTATTGCTCAACTCTGAGCAGGCCAGGCTGGCTTAGTGTATTTTTCATATATCCCATCACCTGAACAAATGTGGCACAAGGTTTTTTTAAGGTGGATCGAAGCGTTGGGCCGCTGTCCAGGCACGCTCAACATTACCAAAAAACGTCTAAGGCCCCGCCAACACTCTATTCCAAAGGGGCGCCTCGGGCACTAGGCAGTAAACCTAGCCTCTCAGGAGAGAGTTAGACCTCGTGAGACGACCCCCAGAGGCTCGACGAGTGCTGATCTCGACGCGCGTGCCATGGACGCTGGCTTTTCGTTACCTACGCCGGGCGGCCTTGACCACGTGACCAAGCCACGCGTAGCGAGCAACACGTCCGACGTGTGACCCGAATCGCGAGGCTCACTCGAGTCAGAACCAGGCCGGCTTACTCTCTGTTTATTTGTCGCTGCCTCCGACCAGACACGACTTGACACATGGTCAAACGCCCGAAGGGCGATTGAAGTGGGGATAAAGGTGAGGGGAAGGTTGGGAACGATCCGAGACTCGAACCCTGCTGGTCTATGCTGCTCATCGACTCACTTGTTGCAATGTGAGCCTGATAAGGCAAGCAGTTTCACGAACCCAAATGTGGGTCCGGGCACGTATGCCGGGTTATGGCTTCAACTAGACAGCAAGGTCTAGTGCCATACATAGATTTCGGGAAAGTCCGCGGGGACCTCTGTCGGTTTACTTTCTGTCACGAATGTCGTAACTTACCTCTTTATATGGAGGGTGGACGAGTCCACCTCAGCATATTTTGTCTATTGCATCGAGAGCACATGGAATGATTGGCTGGAAGTTTAGAAATATTTTTCAAGTGAAGCAAAACATTTGTAGATTTCTAAAACCCTAAGATATCATATAGAATAGCGTGCTCCAGTGTGTAGAAATGGAAATTGAAGTGTAATATTGAGATTGGAAAGCAAATAAAGAAAGGTGGCAAAACTAATAAAAAGATTTAAAGTTTACAGTTGCAGGGAGAGGGTGGAAGTGATAGGTTGGTTGGTTGTGTTTAATGGCATATCAACCTTTGTAGGTTATTCAACACCAAATCAATTTTCAGGAAAATAGTTCTATTTCAAACAATTCAGTTCAGCATAAATACGCTGTTTAAATGTAAGTACAATTTAATTGTGAAAAAACCCTTATAAAAGTAAATAGTTCTATTTCAAACAATTCGGTTTTGCATTAGTACAGTTTAATTGTGAAAAACATTTCTATTTCAAGCTGTTCAGTTTAGTAAAGCAGTTATAATTCAACTAATTAAGTTTAGTATAAGTACAGCTTTTGTTTGAACACAGTTACATGTCAAAACAGTTCTATATTAATCAAATCAATTTAGTGTAAATACAGTTTCAATGTGAAAAAACAGTTCCATTTAAAATAATTCAGTTTAGTATAAGCACGCAGATAAAATGTAAGTAGGATTTGATTGTCAAAAACATTTCTATTTCAAGCAATTCAGTTTAGTCAAGCAATTCAGTTTAGCATAAGTATGCCGTTAGTACTATTTAACCCATAGATATGACTCTTATCAGGTGCTACCACTCCGGGCCAGAGATGCCAATAAAGGTGTGCCAATAAAGCGATGCCAATAAAGGTGTGCTCCGCATTTCCCAAAGCTCCGGCATTACTGGAACCTCACCATCAGATTTTTCAGTGTCATATCCAGGACACTTGTTTGGGGTCTTACCCCTCTTGCAGAGGTGTAGTCGGTGTATTCTACAGCCCCAGCTGACTGGGCAAGGAAGTGATAGGATGAAACAATTTACAAAAAAGAAGAATGAGAGCAAAAAACCTTCAAAATAATGGGATTTCTAAATATGATGAACTGCAAAAACTAAGTCTATTAATCGACTGGATTTCTTATTTATTTATTTTTAAATACAGAAATATATTTTTGGAACAAATTTGCTAGTCGGAACCGGAACTGCAATAGCACGGAAATTGTTAAGATGAAATTGTATGGATTCTGAAATAATAGTGAAAAAAAGAAAATTAAAGAAAAAAAGGGAACTCATGGATAAATGTGGCTAATGAAATTTATCTTTATATCAATATAAAATAAATTTAGTATATGTTCTGCGCAAAAATTTAAGAAAATGTTTTATGGGAAAAAGGTGGAAAAAAGATGAACAAAGATGTCTAGAAAAAAGATGAAACAATTAATTACATTGAAAGCAAATACAGCAAACTAGCATAAAAGGAGTACAAGACAAAAAAAGTAGTGGGTAAGAACGGTCATTCACTGGGAATTGTGCAAAAGATTGAATCTTGACCATACTAATAAACAGTATCTGCACACACCAGAATTCTTCATGAAAGTGTGACATGAAATTCTTTGAAATTTTAAAATATAAACTGTATACCTAATCCCGGCCAGATAACCAAACTTTAAATAATTCCCCAACCTTTGCAAAAAAAAGAGAGTACTTTACCGTCTGGCGAATTTTGCAGTTCCGGCGGGCCTCAGAGTGAAAATAAAAGAAGAATAGTAGTGGTACTTTTTTTAAAAATCATAACTGGACGAATAAGGGGGCTCATACCTCTCCCCAAGTGTTTTTGTGGAAATTAGAACGTAATAACGTAACGAGATTTTGATCTTCTTTACTACGATATCACAGTCCAGAACGTTAGCCACAACATCACGCCGATTCACACTAATAATAAAAAAAATAAATTAGGTTTAAAAAAAAAAATTAACGATGATAAATCACGAACCAAGTGCGATTTAATTTGGAGAGTGCTCAATACCTTAATAAAACGCGCGCGTGTGTATGTGTGTGTTTGTGCGCGCGCGTGTGTGCAAACGTGTGCAGTAAAACAAAATATTTATGGCAAAACCATATATAAGTTTTCCATATATAGGTCTTTACTCATATAAATTAATATACCTTTGATGAACGTTTTATGCTAGAAAGTATTGTTTGAAAATCATCAAAAATATATCAGGCGAAAAAAAAAAAATTCAATTCAAATCTATTTAGCTCCATGAAAATCTGAATTATCTCTTCCTGATAAGAAAAGATCAAAATATTCACATAAAAGATCTCATCCATTATCTACTTGAGTGTTTTTATTTATTAATTCATTTCATCTATAAGAGTAGACCGCGTAAGTCAAACAATTTTTATCAAAGGATTTCAGTGCTAGTATTTGATTACATTCACAAAACAATAGCTGGAGATAATCTATTAATAATGAGGCCATAACAAAAAAAAAAAAAAAAAAAAAAAATTTCGAAGCAAACAATCAGTTTTGTAAGATATAGTTTCAGCTTCCTAAGTGTCATGTACTGAAAAATATGCTGCAGTAAGCAAATAATGTTTGATCTTAAAAGAAAATGGACCATATTTAATCAATTTTAACTTTAGAATTATTGCTTTTTTTCCAATTTTATCAAACACCTGGTGTAACTTTAAAGAGATATATGGATTCAAAAAATATATAACATTGAATGATAATATCCATTATAGTATGAATATATTTGCTGAGTCTTCCTAAAATATTATATGATAAATCAAAATAAAATTAATATAACAACATGTACTGTAATACGTCACGAAAAATCCAAAAGTATTAAATTTGGATATAAATTAAGCAGCCAAGAATTTTTGAAAAATGAATGTGGAATGCGATTTGGGATTTGGCTTCAATGATATATTAAAAGCTTACAATCACATTGTTGTAACATGTTCTTCGTGGTACAATAAGGAACAAAAACACAAAGTTTTTAAATCACACTCTATTGCTCAACTCTGAGCAGGCCAGGCTGGCTTAGTGTATTTTTCATATATCCCATCACCTGAACAAATGTGGCACAAGGTTTTTTTAAGGTGGATCGAAGCGTTGGGCCGCTGTCCAGGCACGCTCAACATTACCAAAAAACGTCTAAGGCCCCGCCAACACTCTATTCCAAAGGGGCGCCTCGGGCACTAGGCAGTAAACCTAGCCTCTCAGGAGAGAGTTAGACCTCGTGAGACGACCCCCAGAGGCTCGACGAGTGCTGATCTCGACGCGCGTGCCATGGACGCTGGCTTTTCGTTACCTACGCCGGGCGGCCTTGACCACGTGACCAAGCCACGCGTAGCGAGCAACACGTCCGACGTGTGACCCGAATCGCGAGGCTCACTCGAGTCAGAACCAGGCCGGCTTACTCTCTGTTTATTTGTCGCTGCCTCCGACCAGACACGACTTGACACATGGTCAAACGCCCGAAGGGCGATTGAAGTGGGGATAAAGGTGAGGGGAAGGTTGGGAACGATCCGAGACTCGAACCCTGCTGGTCTATGCTGCTCATCGACTCACTTGTTGCAATGTGAGCCTGATAAGGCAAGCAGTTTCACGAACCCAAATGTGGGTCCGGGCATGTATGCCGGGTTATGGCTTCAACTAGACAGCAAGGTCTAGTGCCATACATAGATTTCGGGAAAGTCCGCGGGGACCTCTGTCGGTTTACTTTCTGTAACGAATGTCGTAACTTACCTCTTTATATGGAGGGTGGACGAGTCCACCTCAGCATATTTTGTCTATTGCATCGAGAGCACATGGAATGATTGGCTGGAAGTTTAGAAATATTTTTCAAGTGAAGCAAAACATTTGTAGATTTCTAAAACCCTAAGATATCATATAGAATAGCGTGCTCCAGTGTGTAGAAATGGAAATTGAAGTGTAATATTGAGATTGGAAAGCAAATAAAGAAAGGTGGCAAAACTAATAAAAAGATTTAAAGTTTACAGTTGCAGGGAGAGGGTGGAAGTGATAGGTTGGTTGGTTGTGTTTAATGGCATATCAACCTTTGTAGGTTATTCAACACCAAATCAATTTTCAGGAAAATAGTTCTATTTCAAACAATTCAGTTCAGCATAAATACGCAGTTTAAATGTAAGTACAATTTAATTGTGAAAAAACCCTTATAAAAGTAAATAGTTCTATTTCAAACAATTCGGTTTTGCATTAGTACAGTTTAATTGTGAAAAACATTTCTATTTCAAGCTGTTCAGCTTAGTAAAGCAGTTATAATTCAACTAATTAAGTTTAGTATAAGTACAGCTTTTGTTTGAACACAGTTACATGTCAAAACAGTTCTATATTAATCAAATCAATTTAGTGTAAATACAGTTTCAATGTGAAAAAACAGTTCCATTTAAAATAATTCAGTTTAGTATAAGCACGCAGATAAAATGTAAGTAGGATTTGATTGTCAAAAACATTTCTCTTTCAAGCAATTCAGTTTAGTCAAGCAATTCAGTTTAGCATAAGTATGCCGTTAGTACTATTTAACCCATAGATATGACTCTTATCAGGTGCTACCACTCCGGGCCAGAGTAGACCTGGGAGCGATGCCAATAAAGGTGTGCTCCGCATTTCCCAAAGCTCCGGCATTACTGGAACCTCACCATCAGATTTTTCAGTGTCATATCCAGGACACTTGTTTGGGGTCTTACCCCTCTTGCAGAGGTGTAGTCGGTGTATTCTATAGCCCCAGCTGACTGGGCAAGGAAGTGATAGGATGAAACAATTTACAAAAAAGAAGAATGAGAGCAAAAAACCTTCAAAATAATGGGATTTCTAAATATGATGAACTGCAAAAACTAAGTCGATTAATCGACTGGATTTCTTATTTATTTATTTTTAAATACAGAAATATATTTTTGGAACAAATTTGCTAGTCGGAACCGGAACTGCAATAGCACGGAAATTGTTAAGATGAAATTGTATGGATTCTGAAATAATAGTGAAAAAAAGAAAATTAAAGAAAAAAAGGGAACTCATGGATAAATGTGGCTAATGAAATTTATCTTTATATCAATATAAAATAAATTTAGTATATGTTCTGCGCAAAAATTTAAGAAAATGTTTTATGGGAAAAAGGTGGAAAAAAGATGAACAAAGATGTCTAGAAAAAAGATGAAACAATTAATTACATTGAAAGCAAATACAGCAAACTAGCATAAAAGGAGTACAAGACAAAAAAAGTAGTGGGTAAGAACGGTCATTCACTGGGAATTGTGCAAAAGATTGAATCTTGACCATACTAATTAACAGTATCTGCACACACCAGAATTCTTCATGAAAGTGAGACATGAAATTCTTTGAAATTTTAAAATATAAACTGTATACCTAATCCCGGCCAGATAACCAAACTTTAAATAATTCCCCAACCTCTGCAAAAAAAAGAGAGTACTTTACCGTCTGGCGAATTTTGCAGTTCCGGCGGGCCTCAGAGTGAAAATAAAAGATACCAAAAATATTGATAAATACTTGGATCTTGCCTGAGATAACTAAAAAAAAAGCCTTGAAACACGAGGTTGATAGTGATACCAACTGTAATTTGTACGCTTGAATGATCCTAAAAGCCTTGGACTGTAGGAATTAAAAATTTAATGAAGAATTGAAACCATTCAGACCAGCATCAGCAAGAATACCGTGAAGAATCCTAAAGACCTGAAGAGACTTACTGGGAAAAACTCGCTGGAAATGCGAGAGAAACGGAATCTCTCCTGATAGCAGCACAAAGCAATGCTATAAGAACCGATCATATCAAAGCAAGAATAGCAAATGGAGGTTATGTGGTGAAAGAGACAAAGCAATCAATCACATAATAAGCGAATGCTACAAATTAGCACTGAAAGAGTATAAGACTAAACGCGACTGGGTGGGCAAGGGGATCCACTGGGAGATGTGCACGAAATTTAAATTTGACCAACGAACAAATGGTATATGCACAACCCAGCATCTGTCCTAGAGAATGACACACATTATCTCCTATGGGACTTGGTCATAGAAACAGATCACCGAATCTCGGCCAGAAAACCAGACCTTATAATAATCAACGAAAAAATAAAAGAGAACTTGCAAAATTGTGGACTTTACTGTTCCGGCTGACCACGGAATAAAACTGAAAGAAAGTAAAACGAAGTGAAACGAAACGAAGTGAAACGAAGGATAGGGAATTGAAAGAAACTATTGAACATGAAGGTGACGATTATACCAATCGTAATTGGTGCTTTTGGTACAGTCTCCAAAGGATTATTAAAGGGACTAGAGGACTTGGAGGTGAGAGGACGAGTCGAGACCATCCAAACTACCACATTATTGAGAATGGTCAGAATACTGAGAAGAGTCCTTGGGACCTGAGGAAACTTGCTGTCACTCAAACTCCAATGAAAGAAAATCAGCTAAAACTGATATGAAAAACTCTCAAAGAGTAAATAATAATAATAATAATAATGATAATAATAAAATGAAGATTTGGACACTTCAGGCCGGATAGTGACCATTCAGAGTACAGTTTTGTTCAGATCGGTTAGAATACTGAGAAGTATCCTGGAGACTTGAAGAGACGAGCCATCACTCAGACTTCAAAGAAACATCATCATCTAACGCTCTTATGAAAAAGTCGTAAGGAGTTAAATAATAATTTACCCTGAATAAGTATTGTTTATATTGACATTTATTATTAAACTCCGATAAAAAATAACTAATAACACTGATTTATAATATCCATTACTATATTTAGGAAATATTCACTGAGTCTTCCCGGGGTTGTATAATAAAAATGAAATTAACTGATATCAAAGTTGATAAACTAGGATAGTTTTTAAGTTTGTAATGAATATTTTTATTGTGTATGGAATACGTTCCTTGTTACCAAGGAATACAGCCCTTGAGTTTCAGGACATTTTTTACATATGGGAGAAGGGTCTTCGAATAAATGTACAACTGGAAACGAGCTACTTCTCGATAGAAAAATTAGCGTATAAAGAGTGTTTCCTAGTTGATACAAGTCTGCATAGTAAAAAGTGTGACGTCTGTATTTCTTATGAAAAAAAAAAACAATGAAAGAAACACACACACACACACACGGACACACACACGGACACACACACACACACACACACACACACACATGTACATAAATATATAATGGAAATTTGTTTGTGTTTTACATTTTTCTCGTTTTATCGGGGGGGGCGGAATTAGAATATACAACTGCATCTTCTACAAAGGAGCAAAGCCCCTCAAAAAGGTACTAAACTTCATCTTTTGGTGTGGATTCATTTCTGGAGTGTGGGGTTCATTTTTGGGGACTGCATTCTGATAACTCTATTTGCCCGTATTCTTAGAGTGCTAGTGTCTCAAGTTAGAGATATCTGTTTGAAATTACTGGTATTGGTTCAATTGTCTTGGATGAGTTTTATGGTATATCAACCATTGTTGGTTATCTAATGCCTATTTCTGATTTTACAAGTATGTATTTAATATGTGATTTGTAAACACGTTTTGTTAATTTATTTTCAAACGAGCCTTGGCTCATTGCTTTGTACACAGTTAAATGGTTTTAAGTATTTCTACCAATCATGAATATTTCTATTTAATATTACTCATTTGTTTGAACGCAGTTAATTGGATTCTGTTATTACTATGTAATATTAACAATGTAATATCAATCGTCATTTGTTTGCACATCTTGAATTTGTTACAAGTATATCTATTTAACTCTAATTTTTTCTTCAACATTACAAATTCGTTTGCACATAGTTAAATGGTTTCATAATTGCAAAGTGACACACTCCTGTGGGCCCCTTCACATAGACGAGCTAAGGAAGAACGACCAGCTAGAACCTATATACAACAGCTCTTTGCCGATTTAGGATGTAGCCCGGAAGACCTCCCTGGAGCGATGGACGATAGAGTCGGGGGTGCTAGATAGGGTTTTGGAAATCCGTGCTGGCAATGTGATATGATTATGATTATGATTAATTTGCGATACTTGATACAATATAACGATGTGAAAACAAATGATTATTATCAAATAGGAATTCGTTTTAGATTGGGATACATGATACAATATATTGATATGAAAACAAATGATTCTTATCAAATAGGATTATGTATTAGATAGATGTACTAGGTTCATTATATCGATGTGAAAACAAATGATTAATGCTCTATTTCGCAACCACATAGAACCGAAAATTGAGGAAATACTCAGGAAGAATCAAAGTGGCTTTCGGAGAAATCGCTCCACAGCATCAAAAATTTTGACTATCCGTCGAATTCAAGAAGGTATACGTGCAAAAAACTATGATACAACAATATTATTCGTCGACTTCTCCAAGGCCTTTGACTCAGTACACAGAGGGACGATGGAGCAAATACTTCTCACCTACGACTTCCTTAAAGAAACCGTCGCAGCCATAATGATGCTTTATAAAAACACGAAAGTAAAAGTTCGTTCACCGAATTGAGACAGACTATTTCGACATTGTAGCAGTGATGTATATTGACCTCCGACCCGGCCAAGCTGTCTAAATAGGAAATGCACCAGTGCAAATAACAGGTGCATTAAGTCGAGGAATATCAGAATATAACCTTGACCGTGGACGGGTTGAAGTGAGTGCGATTTGTTACGCCCACAAGAAGAAGGTGGATATTGAACAATTATATAACCCGGGTGAAGACAGGAAGTCAGTCAGTTGGAGATCAGACGAGTTGGAGAGAAGATGCTGGAATGAGGACCACGTCCCAGAGAGGCTGGGGCCCCAGGCCCCCGGTTGAGCAACCCAGGAGAACGGGAAAGAAACGCTGTTTTGGCCATAAGAGTCGGGGTCAATATGTTGCAGTTCTGTTCGGTCTCCAACTCCCTCTCACAGTAAAACCTTTAGTAACCCTTTCGAAACCTTTCAAATAAAGTGAGAGGTATATCTTTCTAAAGAACTGTGTCGCTCGTCTTTATTGTGTCGTCGTTATGATTCTGCATGCATCTGCCTATGAGTATACGACTGCAGGTGTGATACAAGGATACACATTAGACCCATACCTGTCTATCATCTGCCTAAACTACGTGCTTAGAACAGCTATTGATATAGTGAAAGATAACGGTTTTACGCTGGCAGAGGAAAGAAACAGAAGATACCCCGCACAAACAATTACGAACGTGAAAACGCCGATGATATAACGCTTCTGGCAAATACACCCACCCAAGCCGAAACCCTACAACATAATTTGGAACGTGCAGCTGGTAGCATAGGCCTCCATGTCAACGCAGACAAGACGGAATACATGTGCTTTAATCAATGGGGTGACATCTCCACACAAGAGGTTTGGCCTTTGAAAGTAGTGGACAAGTTCTCCTACCTAGGCAGTATTGTCTCATCAACCGAGACAGACATCAACATGCGACTAGCAAAGGCATTGACAGCTATCGATAGGCTCTAAGTCAAATGGAAGTCAGACCTGACCAATAAAATAAAATGCAGTTTTTTCCAAGAAGCGGTCGTGTTGATACTGTTACATGGATGCACTACATAGACGCTAACTAGACGTATAGAGCAAAAGCTGTAGAAATAAGGACGAGCTCATAAGCAACTTACTTCAGTGGACCCCTTTACATGGACAAGTAAAGGCAGGACGACTAGCTAGAACCTCTCTAAAAAATCTCTGTGCCGATACAGGGTATTGTCTTGAAGACATCCTGGGAGCGATGGACTATAGAGACGGTTGCCAGAAATAGCAGTGCAACATAATGGTGATTTAAAACTGAAATCGTAGGGAACCCCCTACATTTTTTGAGTACGAAGATGAAAGAAAAAAGGCTCACGAGGTGAAAAAAACAAAAAAAAATTGTCAGGAACATTTTCCTTATTTTAGTCTTCAAATTCATGGCCTCTATCAAGCCTAGATCTTAAGCGTCTTTAAAACATTATAAGGGGAGTTTTCGAAAAAAAACCAAATGCAAATTCCCATTAAAATATTGGTTCACTAAAGACTGCAAATGAGGCGAAATGGAATAAAATGTCTGGAGAATGTATTTTGAAAGCATGCAAACCGTTTCGAAATCGTGTTGATGCAATAATTAAAAAAAAGAAGTAAAAATGTGGCCATATTGAGTAAATTTACTGTTTTGTATCTACCTTCTTATTTTGTTGTTTATTTTTTAAAAATCTTGTATTATAATAGAGTCGTTTATTCTTACTCTAGAATATTTCTAATTTCGCTTCCGCACCCTGTAATACATTCAAAACCATAAGGACCACTTTACTACAAGTATAGATAGATTGGTCTTAGACTAATGGATTATGGGGCCTATTGATGATGTTAGTTTAGGACCAAAAATTAGGTAAATCCCACCTTGATTACTTTAGCCTACATCTTGAAATTTCAAGATATTAAACCGTATAATATTGAAATGATTTCCCGGACAATTGTATTTTCTCAGTGTTGGAAGCTTTTTTTTTTCAAATTTTAACATTGAAATGCTTATTTAAGCTTGGACACTAATATTTTCCTGCCACTCCGTAATTATTCTTGTAAATTTTTTGAATGAAATTTTGAGAAAAAAAAAGCGAATTCTCAAAAAAAAAAAATTCTAAGAAAAAATACTTAGTAGAAAAATAGGATTTTTTTTGGCAGATGAATTCGGGAAAGTATTCTAAAAATGCCCTCCTTTTTTTCTTTTTTTTTAAGTGAAATGTTTTCACTATCATCTGATGTCGGATTTGTATAATGCCAAGTAAATATATTCAGTTGGAACTCTTTATAATGCCCGCTTAAGATTGAACAAAGCTTAGCGGTTGGCCATTGTGATATGTTTCAGATTTATTTATCAAAGTATTACTTCTATTTCATTTCGTCTAGTGTGGCAATGCGATAAATGTAATATATTTGTTATTGGAATATTCACAAAAGACTTTTATCAAGTAGAAACGAGACCAATGCGGTGATAAGTTACAAAATACATGTAAAAAATCAATAACGTTCAACGTAAACGGAGCTTCAATAATTCATTCATAAATGAGATAAAAATGAAGTATATATGTATCACAGGGTGCGGAAGCAAAATTAGGAATATTCTAGTATGATAATAAAAAACCTTATAATAAAACACGATTAATCCTATTTACCAACCCCTCCGCTCGGGCAGGATATGACACAAGGTCAATTTTTAAGAGGAGTTTAACAGGTTTCAATTCAGAGTTTTCCTCACCAAGGCTGAAGAACTTAGTCTGTCCTACTAATTACTCAAAGCTGGAGGGAGAATAATTGGATTCATACCTTTTTTAAGGGTATTAGTGCTATGTGAAATGTAATCAGTCTCGTCCACGATTTGAACTCGTGTCGCCGTGTCCATTTCCTACGACGATAACCATTACACCACGGGCACCTCCTGATGATTGATTTTAATTTAAAGAGATAAACTACTAAATTAAAAAATGGACATAAAACAGTAAGGTTACTCAATATGGCCACCATTTTTTTTTTCAATTTTTATATCAAAACACCTTGAAAACGATTTGCATGCCTTAAAAAAATTCTTCAGACATTTTATTCTATTCCTCCTCAATAGCTGTCTTATGCGAACCAATATTTGGATAGGAAGTTGTATTTGTTTTGTTTTCTAAAACGCGCCATATAGCGTAATCAAGGGGGTTAAGGTTTGGGCTTGATGGTGGCCATAAACTTGAAGACCAAAATAGAGAAAAATTTTCCCGACAGATTTCTTGTGTTTTTTTTTTTTTTTTGTTGCAATTCGTGAGCCTTTTTTTCATTCAACAGCGTACACAAAAAAATTGTGCAAGACTCCTGACAAACGATTTCAGTTTTAAATCTTATTTAATTACTGCTCTCACAGTTTTCTAGTGGACTTTCAGTTAAAAGCCTTTTTTCGTTTTTCGTTCTATCCTCAACTCCCACTTTTCGTTAAAAAGGTATTTTTCCGTAAAAAATTCTTTGCTTTGTATTCGGTAGACAAAAAAAAAAAAAAAAAAAAAAAAAAAAAAAAATGGCTTGGTTTCGGCGTTAAGCAAATCATTAATTCTTTCCCTTTTCTTTTCTTGCTCATTCATATTGGGCTGAATTTTGATTAAAACAAAAGTCTTGAATAATAGAGATAATATAAAAATATAGATTTATCGCTTTAAAAAAAAAAAAATTGGACTAATCAGACTAAAAGGACGTTTTAAAAAGTATTCCATATTTTCTTTCTGCACCCTGTATATATATATATATATATATATATATATATATATATATATATATATGTGTGTGTGTGTGTGTGTGTGTGTGTGCGCGAGCACTCGTGAGAGCCCGTGTTTGTGTGTGTAAGTAAAAATCGGTCGAGCAAAAGGAAATATTCAGAATTTGCAAACTTAGGAGTGTCGTTTCGTAGAATCTGAATGACATTAGAGAACTATTATTTAGTTATCAGCTTATCCTAAAAGTTAGATTGTTTTCACCATTGCCTGCACCACCATTAGCGATTCACCCGATGAAAAAAGAATCTAAACAGGTTTTTCTTGTCAGAATGTTTTGTAATTATCGTCTGGTGGTAGATAAATAGGTTGAAATGAAGATCACAATGCTTTTTTACTTAGATATAATTAACTTTCGTTACAAATTCAATCAAGGTAATGGTTTCTTTCATTAACCTTTAACTGTGTTTGGCTCAGTTAATGGATATTATCAAATTGACGGAGGAACATTGCCTATTATTCATTATATACGTTGTATTGTTATATATATATATATATATATATATATATATATATATATATCAATTATTACTGCCTTTATGTCCTAAGATATATATATATATATATATAGATAGATAGATAGATAGATAGATAGATATTACTTAAAAGAGCCATAAACTACCGTATTTTACGGCATATAAGACAAATCTGTTTTTACTGTTATCTTTAAAAATTCCCCTGAGTCTTATGGGCCATAACTACGTTTTAAATTCGCAACAGTCGGCCGAAATTAGCAAGCTGGCAACTCCTATTAGCTTAGCCGTGAGAGTAACTTTTAGACGCTTACTGTCATTATTTAAAAAGCTTTTATGCTGATTAAAATGTTATCTTTAATAATATTTATCATCTCAATTTCACCATGTTTAATACTATAACTTTGTTTCACTAAAAAATTTTACTTCATTGGCTCAACTGAAATTGGGGTGTGTCTAATATACCCGTTCGTCATATATGTCGTCAAATACAGTACCTGCCCAGGTTTCACCTAATAGATCTTCCGGATAATTCTGACCAAAGAATGTTGGTTCAAAACCATTTTATTATTGAAGTGGCAACCAGGAAGAATATTATGTTGCTTTAAAAATATATACCCATATTTTTTCTCAAGTAGCATGGATTTTTTTTGTTTGCGGGCACGTAATATTTTAGACATTTGATTGAGCAATTCACTCAGGTATTTAAAAGAAGCTATAGCTTATAAAAATCATATATATATATATATATATATATATATATATATATAATACTTGACCCATTTATATGGCATATCATATAAATGAAAAGACTTACGCCTATATTTGATCATTGACATAATTTCCATTGCTTCGTATAACCTCATTCCACCAGTGAACTAGTTTATAGATATCATGCTTATAAAACGATAACATTTTATTGCAAAATATGCGACCAAATTGTGTTTAACTTCGTCCATTGATGTCAAACTAAGACCATCGTTGCCCAGTCAGCTGGGGTTGTAGAATACATTGACTGCACCCCAACGAGTGTCCTGTTTGTGACACTAAACAATCTTATGGAGATGTTCCCGTATTACTGGAGCTTTGGGGAATGCGGAGCACCCCTTCTTTACCATTGCTCCCAGGTCCACTCTGGCCCGGAATGGTAAGACCTAACAGGTCCCTATCTATGGTTTAAATAGAACTAACGTCATACTTATGATAAACTGAATTTTTTGACTAAACTGAATAGCTTGAAATAGAAATGTTTTTGACAATTAAATCGTTCTTACATTTAAACTGCGTGTTTATTCTAAACTGAATTATTTAAAATAGAACTGTTTTTTGACATTGAAACTGTATTTACACTAAACTGATTTGTTTAATATAGAACTGTTTTGACAGTCAACTGTGGGTAAAGATAATCTGTACTTATACTAAAGTGAATTAGCTAAATTAGAACTGCTTGACAAAACTGAATAGCTTGAAAAAGAAATGTTTTTTACAATTAAACTGTACTTACATTTAAACTGCGTACTTGTCTTAAACTGAATTGTTTGAAATAGAACTATTTTCATAAACTGTACTTATTGACAATTAAACTGTGTACTTATGCTGAACTGAATTGTTTGAAATAGAACTGACTATTTGCCCAAAAATAGATTTGGCGTTTAATAACCAACAAAGGTTGATGTGCCATAAAACCCAACCAACCAACTAAGACCATCCATATGCCGCAGGGTTCACTGGTGAGACATTGCTTAAACGACACAGTCAAATACCTTATTTTAGACAAACTAGTGACTTAATAAAAAGTGGATCCTTAAAAAAAAAAGAGAAACGTCTTCGTCAGTGGATCAGTAGATGTAACAAATCCGTTTAGTAACCGAGAGATGGACTTCTGTCAAAGAAGATCATACTGAGATTATCTTTCATCTTTAATGCAATCAACTTGGTCGTTTGCGGACAGATTTGAACCAAAAAATTCCAACTTAGTCAAAAGAAACAGGGTCATCTTCCATCACGATGATGCCTGTATTAACCCATCTTAACTTAAAAAGGATCTATTGGAGAGGTAATTTGGGAAAACTTACTTCTTTCCCCTCATTTTCCTGATCTTGGTCCTTCTGGTTATCACTTGAATAGATTACAATATCGTTTGGATTGTCATCGGCTGATATCGAGTGAAGAGGTCGAGCTCAAGTTTATCGCATAGTTTGCATGAAAACCAAATAATTTTGCAAGTGGGGCATCTATCAGCTTGTCTGCTGATGGAATAAGATTTTGAGAGCAATGGACAGTCTGTTAATAATTAAATATTTCTGTAGATATAAGTTGTTTTTTTTTTATTTTTGATATATACTTTAAATCGGACATCATATTTGTTCCAACCTGATACTCACACATTCATACATACTCATATATATATTCACACACACACACACACACACACACACACACACACATATATATATATATATATATATATATATATTTTAAAAATGTAGTTTTCTCTATTTATAAATAAAGTAAAGTTGGCGTCCAAGGTCGAGGGTGACGCGAAGGCACCTTTTCGATAGCTACTACACCAAGGTGTAGGGGATAGCGTTACTCCTTTCCTTGGATTAATCCACTTTACCCTTGATCCATACCTTATAATGCTGAGTGTTTAGCAAGGATGCATCAAGTACCATTTTTTGAGTCTTTGGTATGACCTGGGCCATCGGCGAACACTCTAACCACTAGGCAAATGTCCGTTACTGGCCCATTGGCATAATGGTTAGAGTGTTCGCCATAGGCCCAGGAGATCGGGGTCAAATCCCAGGTCGAGTCATACCAAAGACTCTTAGAATTGGTACTTAATCCCTCCTGACTTAACACTCAGTATTGCATGTTGGGACCAAGGGTAAGTGGAGTCATTCAGGGTAAGGACTTGCGCTCTCCCCTACACCTCGGTGTAGTAGCTACTAAAACAACTCCGCTATCTATAAATAAGTGTGCTCAAAATCGCTGAATGAGCATATGAATCTAAGTTAGTATGAAGTAGAGACAATAGTGTCCGGCGAATGTCAGTTTCTCTTCAATTTGATCATCAAACTGAGTGCACTTCCTTTAAATAAAGGTCTTCCAATGTCCATAATTCTAATGTCTTTTTTTAGTTGTTTATAGCAAATCTCCTTAAAACTATCGAGCACTTTCTGCTGCAACAAAATTTTCTTGTTTGCATTTTTCTATAATGTATGTTTCAAGGAATGGTTGTTAATTGTTAACGGAAGGTTTTTCTTGTCTTTGAGTTACCAACACTTAAGCAACTTGTTCGACCGACCTCCCCAACAATCAGAATAAGTTCGGAATAGAGTGAGTCATCTCCCTTCTGAGGATATTTCAAACACCGTGGGCACTGAGGGGTTAATAAAACGACAAGCCGAAAGCGCATCTGGTTGTGTGGAAGGAATGCCATATCCAGTACAGTGATTAGCTCAGGACCACACACACACACTCCCACACATATTTATTAAGTTACTGATTTTTGATAAACTATTTTATAATTCTGTTATGGGACCGTTACCTACTCATTGGTGGACTCTTCGAAATCCTATATTAATCAAGAGCCAAGCGGATTATCAGGACGATTCTGACTGGAGAAGTGTTGGGCCAAAACTATGTTTTATTGATTAAAAGGATGCCAGGAAAATAAAATTAGCCTTAAAACTATATATATATATATATATATATATATATATATAACTTGAGGAATTGATATTATATCTAATTAAATTACCAAGACCAGAAAATCCGGGAAACATCCACATGTGACACATGGAACACTGAACAGCTGTTTCGACCTTATTGGGTCTCATCAGCAGTGCATACCGTGATCTCCACCACAAGAGATCGAACAAGCAACCCGAGAATGCAGAAACGGAACTTCTACCAATGGACCACCAGTTCAACGTAATCATTTCGACATTCCTATATACGAAAATGGGTTTGTAAATAACCTCATTCCTCAAGCAATGAAATGCGTTAACCATATAAAAGTTGCGAGATCATAGAAAAAAGGTCAATTCAGCTGTTTAATTGCAAGAAGAAATTTGGTACTTCTGAAAATATAGACGCGTATTTTTAATGTATGTGATGCATGCTTATATATATATGTATATATGTATAAGTGTGTGTGTGTGTGTGTGTGCGTGGAGAGAGAGAGAGGGATAGAGAGAGAAGGTGACAGACCAACGAGTTGGGAAGGAAATTATACTGTATGCAATGGTAAGAGAATTTGAGATATTATAAGTCATAAAAATACCAAAGTTTAACCAGTACAATATATATAATATATATATATATATATATATATATATATATATATATATATATATATATATATATATATATATATCATTCTGGGTTTTCGGATTATTGTCTTCATCTTTATCGTTATATTCACAAAGTTTCGGCTTATATGTCCTCCGGCTTCTTCAGGTTTTTCTTGTCGAACTCGGGAGCCTACGCAGAACTTCAAACCATGTCCCTTATTTAATCTTCAGTGGTTGCTTGCTCTGATTTCATTAACTACAACATCGAGCAAAAAACCATTAGTAGCGATACTGATGCATATCAAGAAGAAATGATTAAGCTGAGACACAACCTCCATAGTAACAACTACCAGAGCGCATAACAGCGGCTCCAAAAAACCTGGATAGGAGGATAGAGGACAATACCTGAAAACTCACCACAGTATGTCTGCCCTATGTCAAACGACAAGCCGAAAGGATCCAAAAGATATGTTGTCCATATGACATCAGGACAGTATTCACAAGTGGTTCAACGCTCTGGAGATATCTCTTCCGGGTCAAGCCACCAACGGAATTCAACATGATTAAGAACTGTGTTTACTCCATCCCTTGCAGTTGTGGAAAAATATGCAAAGACGAGACAGGTCGCCCACTAAAAGTAAGGCAAGAAGAACATCGGAAGGCAGTAGTACGAGGTGAGATTGAAACGTCTGGTATGGCGGACGATATATGGAAGGAAAAGGGAAACCATTAGTCCTTATGGGATGAATTTGAAATAATTGATTGGGCTGAAAATTGGAGGATTAGATGCCTTAAGGAATCAGCACATATGTTGGGCTACAATGACCTGCTGAGTAGACAAAGAATAGAGATGAATACAATATGACAACCGATAATTAAAAAGGTTAGATGATAAAAAATCTTAATATGAGCACGGGTAAAAACTCATGCATAATCGTAGTAATCCTTGTCAAGTAAGAACATTAAGTTTATAAGTCCCCAAAATTCACTCTAAACTGTCCAGCAGGACACATAGCGTAAAGGTTATAGGCGATGGTTCACTAAGCTTCTAAGGAAACCATCAACGGGAGGTTACTGGTTCACTCCTGACTGCAGGCAACTAACAATACGGGAATACTCAGCACTTCTACTCGCTTATAGCAAACGAAATAAAAACAGGTGCCCCCCGTGGATTCAATAAAGGACGTAGCTCGAAGTTTCCAAATACGGCAAACACCTGCAGAAGGCTGGAGGGCATATCGGCCGCAACGTTGTGAAAATAACCATGAAGACAATAGTCAGAAAACTCTTAATGATAAAAATCATCAAGCTTCATCTCAGGACAACTAACTACAACCGGGTACGAGTGATAAGTGTTCCTGTATTACTACTCGTCTGCAGTCAGGATTGAACCTGCAATCTCAAGATTATTGTAACTTAGAAGCTTAGGAAACCAAGCCTATAACCATTACGCTATGTATCCATTAAGAATATAGAGATATGCATGAAGACAATAGTCCAAAAACTGTAAATGATAAAAATCGTCATGCTTTCTTTTTCAGAAATTCAGACTATATGATTTTCCTTAATCTACTTTTCCTATTATATATATATATATGTGTGTGTGTGTGTGTGTGTGCAAGTGTTACGTTAATTTACCCACTCAGACATGAACTCTTCCACGTATAAATAGCAGTAGGTACTGCTCTTAGGTAGAGGGCAATATTCCAGCAGACATCCTTGATAGTCGGGCCGAATAGTCTCGCTGGTAACCCTCTCATTTTACATGTTGTATTAGTGTTCTTTGTTAATATGTTTAACTCAATTCCTCTTTTGTGTCTTTATTTCTGGCCCCTAACAAGGCCACAATATATATATATATATATATATATATATATTAGAGATCAGACCAAACGAAAAAATTAAAAGTTATTCCCTCAAAACGATAGAAAGGGAGTTACCTCCCGTGGACAGCGCATTGAGGGATTGCTGGGATCAGAAAAACGGATTCGCGTGAGGGACAATAAGTTGAGACTTGAATTCACTATGGCACATGGTAGACGTGTTTTTGACGATTGCACACTAAGTTAAAACAGATTCTGTCCTGGCCAACAGACACGTGTCTCTGCCAATGGGCTATTTAATGAAAAAGCCATTATTGTAGAAGAACAGTAGTGGTAATATTTATCTGGGGCCGTAAAAAGGTTCATACCTTTTCCAAGAGTATTAGTCCGACATACATACATACATACATATGTGTTTGTGTGCGTATTTGATTGGATGTGTGTGTGTGTGTGTGTGCAAGTGTGAGTTTGTGAACAGTTTCGCCTATTTATGACTAAAGCCCACGTACCTTATACTAAAAAGTTAATTTCTAATCCAAATAAACAAGGATAATTTTTTTTCTTTCTGGTCTAACGTTGCACTATCAAGACGCGTTTTTTTTTTTAGTTTTATTCATACCAGACTCAACATATTGAAACTTTGTGACTGCAAACCCGTTTGACTTAACGTATATAAAAGTTCTTCGTATTTTTGTGCTGCTGAATATTCATATTTTAGTAATGAATTTTCAATGCTGTAGATTTTGGTAATAAATAATGTATAATAATATCCGCTTTGATTTTATTATATTCCATTAAAAATTAAGTCATGGTCTCTGTTTTGAATGAAAATAAACACTTTACAAATATTGCTAAGGGCTACCTTATATCTACCTATCTATCTATCTATCTGTCTGTCTATCAAGAAAAACTGATAATAAGGCAATCCAAGTAGAAGGAGAGATTTATTTAGAAGCAAAGTGGACACTATAGCGTTTCGGTTCTAATGAACCATCATCAGGTCTACGAAGGATGATATTAGTGATGTTAAATCAACGATGGATGTGTAAAAAGTGCAAAATGTAAAAACCTTGGGAAAATTTGCGCTAGAAAATTTGGCCGTTTGATTAATGAATCAGCATTTTTTGTTTTAAATTGTGTCATTTGACTTATTAGAAATATTGTGTCGAATTTATGCTTCGTTTGTTTATCGAGAAAGATTTCGAATTATTCCTTGTTTTCGACCAAGTTCTAATTCTATAAGTCTGACTTTTTCAAATGTATGTGTCTCGGAAAACTTTACATCACGAATAGAAACTTCATAGCACAGACGCATATTATCCAGGAAAACATGCTGGGATGGACGAAGAACGCTGGATATACTGGTAGGTATGATTTTTTTCTTGTATCTAGTGGGTTAGAAAAGTCCTCCTGTTTTTGAAGGCAGGGGAAGTGATGAGTTGGTCTTTACATCTATGATCCATCTGGATGTCATCCACATGAAAATCGGAGTGGATTACCGTGTTATCAATTTTTCTTTATATCATCATCATCAGCATCATCATGTCATGCTGGTAGCACGGATTTCCCTGAACCTCTCTCGCCACTTTTCCATATCGTTCATCGCCGCAGGCAGGTCTTCTTGACAACATCCCGTATCCTCACATAGGATGTATGCTCGTGCTGGTCGTCCTACCTACTTTTGCACGGCCATGTGTGGAGGTCCATAAGAGTACATCACTTATGAGTTCGTCTCTGCTTCTCCAGCAGTGTCCTGCATGTCTGGTTCGTCTAACTTGAATAGTTTTCGTGATAGGAGGCAGGTGGCCGTACAGTTGTAGTCTTGTGGGGTGTTACCGCCAGGACTTGTTCAAGATTGCACGCCGCATTCTTGTGTAATTCCCGTCTAGCTTCTTCTCCAGCTGTTTTATAAGAGTCCATGTAATGCTTCCATATAGCAGTATCGATGCAACCGCTGCTTGGAAGAAACTGCATTTCATTTTATCGGTTAGGTCTGATTTCCATATAATCGATAGCCTATTGATAGCTGTCCATGCTTTCGTTAACCTCGTGTCGATGTCCTTTTCGGTTGATGCGACGCTGCTACCTACGTAAGTGAATTTGTCTACTGGTTTAAGAGGGGTTCCGTCTAGAGTGGAGATGTCACCCGTTTGATTATAGCACATATATTCCGTTTTGTGTGCATTGGCATTGAGGCCTATGCCTGCGGCTGCTCGTTCCAAACTATGCAGTAGTGTTTCGGCTTGGTTGGGTGTATTTGCCAGTATCGCTATGTCATCGGCGTAGTTTTCGTCGGTAATTGTTTTTGCGGGATACCTTCTGCTTCTTTTCTTTGTCAGCTCGAAGCTGTTCTCTCTGATTTTGTCAATCGATGTTCTAAGTACGTAGTCTAGACAAATGATAAAGAGGTATGGAGCTAGCGTGTCCCCTTGTAGTACTCCTGCTAAAATGTCGAAGTTGTCGAATTACAATCCATTATTTACTCTCAGTCTGTCCTTTTGACTAACAAGATCCAAATCCCTTCTTCCACTCCGATATTTTATATATATTTAGTATTACATGGGATAAATTCATATGGTTACAATATTTCTGAAATGACCGGCTCATTGGCCTTGTATGTTAATGTTCACCAAAGGTCCGGGAGATCGGGGTTCAATCAAGGGTAAACTTGAGCGATCCAGAGGGATGAGTAACGCCCTCCCCTATACCTCGGTGTATTTGTTATTGAAGAGGGAGTCTTAGGCTCGCCTTCAACTACGGCCGCCAACGTTTTACTTAATTTTAGTATCACATAAAAATACTAAGCTACAAAGTCATACACATCGTCCGTCAATATATTTACATTGTTAACTTATAACTAAAATAGATTATAAGAGTTTCTTTAAAATAATTTTCATATTGATGTAACGCCATAGATTTGTTCATGTATAATCTTGTATTTATGTAATACGGTTTAAGTATATGAGTAAAGGATATTTAGATAAATTAATTATCTGTAAATAGATTTATCATTGAAATTCTTAATGAAAAATAAATATTAATTGTCATATAATATTAATTCATTTCTTTTAATTTCTTGGGTATCTCACTCCTCATATTTAATTTTACTGGTATGTTGGTTGTATGAGAGACAGACAGACAGACAGAGACAGAGACAGAGAGAGTGGGGTATAAGAAAATAAAAAGATAGGAAGGGTTTTTGATTACAACGCCGGTAAATGGAAATGACACTTACCAAGACCTGTGACAAATAAAATATTAGGTAGGTGAGGAGGGAAATGCATACGGAAAATAAAAATGTAATATAAAAAAATAATATAAATGATCAATAAATTGTATAAAACAGGAGGTGCATCGGATATTCTGAGACCTAAATAGATATATTTTTAAGGAATCTCGCAGGGTACATTAAGAAAAAAGTCAAAGTGACTATAATGGATATATAACACTGATTTTCAGGCTTCAAAGATACAGATTTTTAAATTATTTCTACTGTATATATATATATATATATATATATATATATATATATACTATATAGATACTATATATATATATATATATATATATATATATTCTCCCCTAGCCCCGTAGGGTCGAGTTCTCTAGCGAAGAAGTAATCGTGTTGCCATTAGCGCCTTTACAAGTCTCTTCGTATTTGAATTGAGATCTCGGCGGCCGTTGAACGGATGTATGTAAACAATAGTAATTGTGATTCATAACCGTTTAAAATTTACTTCGCAGCTAATATCTCCTCGTGGCTGAGTGGTTAGAAGCTTTGGCTTGGCGTTTCAGTTAACCGGGTTTCGATCCCAGCTACGTGGAGATACTGTCTAGCCACACTGATGAGTTCTGATAGAACGAAACAGATCTGTCTGTGGATGACTATATATATATACAAAGATACAGATTTTAAAATTATTTCTACTGTATATATATATATATAGAGAGAGAGAGGGAGAGCATGTTTATAACAATAATATTTATTTCATCAGAAATATTTATATCTAAATATCTGCTTTCTTGTCACAACACATAAAGCAACAATTCTTCTTGTCTACGTTTGTATCTCATGTAACGCAATTTTCACACACACACATATATATATATATATGCAAAGAGATAGGAAAATAGAAATTGAAGAAAAAATGTAGAAAAATATTTAAAACGTTTCATATATATTTATATACATACATAAATACACACACACACATATATATATATAATTTTTTTTCTTTGAAGTGAAAAATATTCTGAGATAAATAAACATTGCACCGAGTAACAACGTGAAGAGAACCCGTTTTCAGCAACCTCTCAGGATGCCTGAATAGACATCACAAGAGAATTTCCTAAGGAAAACGAATGAGTTGTATATCTCGGTTTCAGAAAGCGTTAATATAGTTCTTTTCCAGTCGACATGCACATAGAAGATAATGTCCGTGAAAGATCCTTTCAGGATACCGATGCCTTTGTGTTATTCATACAGTCGCAATGCCACTTTGTACTGTTGGCACATTACCTCAGCTAAAAGAACAGATCTCTGAGAAGTAGATATGATGATCATCAACTTCAAAGTGATCCAATCGCACGAATTCCCTTGATTGTCCCTCGACATTAGTCCCTCTTAGACATTGAACTAGGTAAATATTCTAGATAGTACTCAGTGTCTGCGGAGAACTGATAAATGTAAGTTTTTACTGATCGACGAATAGTAATGTGTCTATGTGAAGGAGAACATAGTTGTAAATAAATTTGTCCTAATATCACCAGGGGGTGTCTTCGTGGTGTAATGGTTAAAGCGATGGACTGCGGAATCGTAGTAAGCGAGTTCGTACTCCAGTCGCGCTATTACGTTCACTTTCGGGCAAATACCCTTGGAAAAGGTATGAACACCCTTATCCTCCCAGCTATGGGTTGAATAGTACCACTACTGTTCTTCTAGGAGAATGGCTTTGGCATTAAATAACCTACAAAGGTTGATATGCCATTAAACAAAGAAACCAAACCAAACTAATATCACCAGTCGAGCCAAGCATGAGTTCTTAGATGATTTGTGAGATGAGGAATAAATAATAGTACAAATGCAGGTTTGTATTTTCATTTCTATTTAGGTACGCATCAATAAATTTGTTATTAGGTAGGAATTGCCTTTCGGATTTTATTTAATAAGCAAATTTTTTTTCGCATGAGGATTATGAATCACATAACCATAATAAATTTACTTGACCTCAGTCTTGCTATGATGGTTATTCTTTCAGGAAATAAATGCGGTAATTCGAGTTCAAACCCTGAATGAAGTTATTTGCGTTTCAATTCCCAATTATGATTTTGAGAAATTTTCTTTCGTGGTTTTGGAATATCCAATTTTAATATATATTGTTTGATCCTTTTAGCTTTCCTACTTTCACCAGTACCTTCTGATTTATTTCCTTGAGTTGTATTCTTTTTTTTTAATTGTTGTATTGCTTTCCTCTTTTCGAGCCAGCATATTCCAGCGTTTTTCCTCTGTCTTATCACTTTTGCTTTTGGTCATAGATTTCTTGTCTGTATTTCCAGTCTAATTTCCCATCCAGGTTTTAAGTTTATGATCCTGTTCTTTTGGCCAACGCCGATTTTAGCTCAGACTAATTTCGCTTTGCATAGATTATTTCGTTTAATCCCGTGATTTCGTTCGTTGAGATATGTCTTTATAATTCGTTTATTTTTTCGCTTTCTGTCTTGGTTTCTCTTAGATGGTAATATCTTCTTTTCATATATTTCTTTTTAGAATCTCTAAATTCATTTCTTCCAGAGTTACTCTTTGTTGTGAGAGGTTTGAGTATGTGCTGTTTTGATTTGTATTACTCTGCGTTTCAGTTCAGTTAGAGGGTTCTTGGTTTTCAATATTTAGTGTCACGATTATTGTATGAGAGGCTTGATGCCTTTGGGAAACGCATGAGCATATCTCTTCTTCATGCCATCAATGGATTCGTTGCTAAGAAGACAGGGATCTTTAGCCTTAATAAAGCGACCACTCTACGTTAATGAAAGAAAAACAGCTTTAACCCGCTTAAAGAATTGACATTGTGTCTCAGGCTGCTAATAAATCCATAATGTCTGAGCAACAATACGATTTTTAAGGAATTCAAAAATAACTTCATGGCATTCAGTGAAGATATTAGAGACTGGGAGAGAATGACTGTAAATCTAACATGGAAGAAAGTGATCTGCAAAAGATTTTGAAAGTTTGTAGCTGGGAGAATTGAAGTTTCCAGTAGAAAATGAGAGCTTCAGAAGAAGTACTTGACTTCGATCATTCAACCTTTTCAGCCTCAAAATGATTGTAACATCTGTATTGGATTTGCTTGTCCGAAACCTGACTAGTTAAATAACTCAGTCTGCCTTACTATTTACCCGTAGCTGATAAAAGAATGCATGGATCCATGCCTTTCCCAAGGTCAATATTGCGAACTGAAACGCAAAAATCTCGTCCAGGTTCGAAATCGGGTCGCTGGCTCTCTTTCTTTTGATGATAACCGTTATGCTAAGCACGTCTACATCATATTATTTGCAATGTAAGTCTTAAGAACTATTGGATGATAGTATTTTGAAAATATTAGGAATACACTGGAATGGATGCTAGAAAAAGGTTATCAAATGATTGTTGAATACACATTTCTCTGAGCACAATATTGCTGTGGAAAAGAAAAGAAAAGAAAAAAAGAGAACTCGTTTAAAATCTTCCTTCTAATCCCTAGATTAGCGCATCTTAAGAAACATTGTTTTGTGGAAAGGTAATAGACGACTTACCTTGATTACGTCACATTAAATATACGTCACTTGTTTTATATTCATAGATTTCTGGAAGAATGTAGTCGAATAAACTTACCTGAAAAGATTAAGAAAAATATATTCTTGTTATCAAATATTCCCAAAATATGTCAAACAATATTTCATTTGAAATTTACTTCTAAAGACGGTTATGGAACACGATATAAGTTAGAAAAATTATATTTTGTTGTTTGTTTGTTTGTTTGGTTGGTTGGTTAACTTTACGGTCTGTCAAAATGTGTTAGATTATTTAATGCCAAATTCAGGTTGCTTTTCCTCGAGCAATTTTATGGTATCAATATATTTTTATATGTCATGATAATAATCATTTGTAAACAATATTTTGAAGTGTTTTTAAAAGTAATGATTTTCACACACAGTGATATTGTCTCGAGGTTATTTATTTGATTCTTTGAATGATTTTACTCCATGAAAAACTTTGTTGCATTATTTAATGTGGGAATCTTTTCTTTTTAAAAGGAATTGTTTCAAATGAATAATAATAATAAAACGCAGAGGAAAAATCATTACAGCGACTAAAACCAATACAAACAACACAATAATCAACAGAACAAAAATAACTAGGAAACAATCATCATCATCATCATCATCATGTCGTGCCGCTAGCACGGATATCACAGACCCTCTCTGGCCACATTTCCCTATCGTTCATCGCCGCAGGCAGGTCTTCTGGGCAACATTCCGGATGCTCACAAAGCTGCTGTATGTATGTTCGAGCAAGTCTTCCTGCTTTAGCTCGTCCATATGTGGGGGTCCATTGGAGTATATCACTTATGAGCTCGTTCCAGCTCCTCCATCAGTGTCCTGCGTGCCTGGTTCGTCTAACTTGGATAGTTTTCGTGATGGGCGACAGGTGGCCGTATAGTTGGTGCTTTGTGGGATGTTGCCGCCAGTACTTGTTTAATATTGCTCGCAACATTCTTGTGTAGTTGCCGTCTAGCTTCTTCTCCAGCCGTTTAGTTAGCGTCCAAGTAGTGCATCCATACAGCAGTATCGACACGACTGCTGCCTGGAAGAAACTGCGTCAAGGTCCAGGATCATCAGTTCGATCGGGGAACCACTGCTGCTCATCTATAAGAGTGGCTTCTATAGATGAGAATAAAAACGGCCATCGAAAAATTGCTGTATAGCAA
Source organism: Sepioteuthis lessoniana (assembly GCA_963585895.1). Lineage (NCBI taxonomy): Eukaryota > Metazoa > Mollusca > Cephalopoda > Myopsida > Loliginidae > Sepioteuthis > Sepioteuthis lessoniana. The sequence goes on from CAUZXS010000165.1 coordinate 76,349, forward strand.
CATAATACATATGCATACAGAATCATAACGACGACACAATAAAGACGAGTGATACTGTTCTTTAGAAAAATATACGTCTCACTTTACTGAAAGAGTTGTGTGTGAGAGGGAATTGGAGACCAAACAGAACTGCAACATATTGACTCCCACTCCTATGGCCATAACTATGTTTCTTTCCCGTTCCCCAGGGCTGCTCAACCGGGGGCCTGGGGCCCAGCCTCTCTGGGGCATGTTCTCATTCCAGCATCTTCTCTGCAACTCATTGAAATTCCTGTGCACCAAGTTATAGAATAGTTTATCGCCCACTCAATCTCTTCCCATAACTGGCCAACGGAATATGCAACTTCCGCCGTCTTTGGAATGGCATGTTTGGACCCACACTCAAACTAGAAAACAAAAATCGAGAGAAAAATAACTGTATAGACATTTCAAGTGACAAACATGCGAAATCTCGCACGAGGAAAACTTGAACAAGGCTTTCAAACGGAAACCTTAAAAGAGAAACAGAATCTATTCTGATAGCGGCATAAAACAATGCCATTAAGATTAACAATATCAAAGCAAGAAAAGACAAAATTCAGCAAAGCAGCAAATGTAGATTGTGTGGTGGAATAATCAATCACATAACTAGTGCAATGAGAATATAAGACTAGACACGATTGGGTGGGGAAAGTGATCCACTGGAATTGTGCAAGAAGTTTAAACTTTACCATACGAACAAATGGTATACCCGAAATCCAGAATCTGTCCTAGAAAATGAGATGCAGAAAATTCTCAAGGTTTTCGAGGTAAAAGCAAATGATCGAATCTCGGCTGGACTACTAGAACTAATGATAGTCAAAAAAGAAAGCGAACCTGCTGTTCCGGCTGACCACAGCGTAAAACTGAAGGAAAGTGAAAAGAAAGACAACTACATAGACCTTGATAGAGAAGTGAAAAAAATTTGGAACATGAAAGTGACAATGATACCAAGTGTAATTGAGGCGTTCGGTACAGTTACCAAATGTTTGGTTCATGCAGTGGTGGACTTGGAAATAACAAGACGAGTGGAGACCATCCAAATCACAGCATTATAAGAATCGGCCAGAATACTGAAATAATTTATGGAGATTATTGTCCTTTGGTGTTTTCAGACTATTGTCTTCATCTCTATTGTTATATTCAAAACGTTTCGGCCGATATATCCTCTGGCCTTCTTCAGATATTTGTCGAACTCGGGCGCCTACACGGAACTTTGAACCATGTCCTTTATTTAATCCCCGGGAGAATCGCTTGTTCTGATTCCGTTAACCATAGGCGGGTATAAGTGCTAAGTATTACTGTATTGTTACTCGCCTGCAGTCAGGAGTGAACCTGTAATATCCAGATGATTGTCTCTTTAGAAGCTAGGGAACTAGCGAAACGGTTGGAATACTGTGAAGAGTCCTCGACATCAGACGACACTTGTCCAATGAAAGGACTTGATAGAGTAAAATGATAATAATGATAATTCGAGACCATCCTACTGCATTGCTGCGAGCGATTAGAATACTGAGAAGAGTCCTGGACATCGGACGAGACTTGTCCAGTGAAAGAACAGCTAATGCTGGTGTGAAAAACTCTTGATAGAGTAAAATGATAATAATAATAATGATAATTCGAGACCATCCTGACAACTGCATTACTGCGAATGATTAGAATACTGAGAAGAGTCCTGGACATCGGAAGAGACTTGTTCATTGAAAGAACAGCTAATGCTAGCGTAATAAACTCTTGATAGAGTAAAATGAAAATGATAATTCGAGACCATCCTGACTACTACATTGCTGCGAGAGATTAGAATACTGAGAAGAGTCCTGGACATCGGACGAGACTTGTCCAGTGACAGAACAGCTAATGCTGGTGTGAAAACCTCTCGATAGAGTAAAATGATACTAATAATGATAAGTCGAGACCATCCTGACTACTGCATTGCTGCTAACGGTTATAATACTGAGAAGAGCCCGAGATATCGGACGAGACTTGTTCAGTGAAAGAATAGCTAACGCTGGCTTGAAAAACTCGTAAGGAATAATATAATGATTTGTAAACTATTAATCTTTCTATTGTTTCAAGGTTGGTTTGTTGGTTGGTTGGTTGGTTGGTTTTATCGCATTCTCGGTTAATTAATACCAATTCCAATTTGTACAAATAATCTGTTTAATTTCAAACAATTCCTTTTAGTATAAATACGCAGCTTAATTGTCAAAAACATTCCTATTTTAAGCAGTTCAGTTTATTCAAACATATCTAATTCAAACAATTCAGTTTAGCATAAGTATGCAGCTTATGTTTATTCAACCTATAGATAGGGCTCTATCAGGTGCTTCCATTCCGGGCCAGAGTGGACCTTGGAGCAATGGCAATGAAGGTGTGCTCAGCATTCCCAAAAGCCCCAGCATCACTGGAACCTCACCATCAGATTGTTTTGTATCATATCTAGTGGACTCATTGAAGGGATCTTAACCTTCTGCAGGGGTGCAGTCAGTGTATTCTACTGCCCCAGCCGACTGAGCAAGTATGGCTTTAAGTATTCTAATGCAATACTAATTTATTGCAAGCAATTTTATCGTTCAACTTTATACTTAGTTGCAATATGAATACTTTAAGAGCTTATGCGTTAATGAATTTCACAATCCTTTTAAATAGGTAAATCCGTACAATGTTTTAATTGGTTTGTTTCTTTCTTTAATGGTATATCAACTGTCGCTGTTTTATTTCATACAGAGGTAGAGGAATAAGAGGGATCATTCCTTTCCCAATTGTTTTTGTCTGAAATTGAACGTAATAGCGCAGCAAGTTCGAATTCACTACGTTGTCACAGCTCAACAGGTTAAGCACTACGGCAAGAGAACATTCTCTTCAATGTTTTAATTGACAATATATTAATGTAAATATTACCGCAGACAGATATATTTTACGCAGAGGTGAGACTCAAACAAGTTCTACCACATTGGATCTGAATGAACCAGGGAGTAATAGGAATGAAGAACTGACATCACACTCCTTAGAGAACTGAATGGAGTTAAGTACTGTACCAAGAACACTCATTTTGATAGGGAGTTTTACCCCTATGCAGAGAAGAGAGTCGTCTTATTGTAAACGCTGTCGATTGGTCTTGTGTTTGTTTGGATCCTGTTAAGAAAACCGTGGCTATGAGACCGTTAAAGAATCATAAATCGTATTCTCTTTTTCTTTCACGAGGCATCCGCTTAAGTAACGTTTGCTAAACGGAACTAATTTTTAAAAGATTAAAAATCTGTCTGGGCGGGAAAGAAACCACGTCAGCTGTGCTGCATATTGTTTTGCATTGAAAAATAGTAGATGGTCCTCGTATAAATGACATTATCACACTTCTATTCATGAATATATGTTTGCTTTTTGTTCTGATTTTTTTGTTTTTGTTTGTGTTCTTCATGTGTTTTTTGTATCAACTCACGGAGAAGCCACAAAGTAGTTTTGGCGAATATTTTTTCCAGTATTTGAATTTGTGTTATAGTTATATATATATATATATATATATATATATATAAAGGACCTATCAGGTATTATAACCCACTTTTCTGTTATATTACAATTGTTATCAGAGTTTAAACAAAGAATTCTTACCAACTTTTTAAAAAGGTTTCTTCGTATTTATTCATTAAAAACAGAAAGACTAACAATATCGTGATCGACTGGAAACCTGTTTATATTTTGTGTGGTGTTTAAATATAGAAAAAAATTATCTCCTGTCCCATAATAGTCTGGACATATTAATATAAATTTCAACTAATAAATATAACTTCTGTTATTAGAATTTTGTTTGGTTTGGTTTGGTTTGGTTTTATGGCATATCAACCATTATAGGTTACTTAATGCCAAATCCATTTTTATACATATAAACAGTTTTATTTCAAACAAATCAATTTGACATAAGTACACAGTGTAAATGACAAAAATAATTTTGTTTGGAACAATTCAATTAAGCATAAGTGCAGTTTTTGTTTACGCACAGTTAAATGTCAAAACAGTTCTATTTCAAACAGTTTATCGTTTGTACACCGTTTAGTTCTATTTAACCTATTGCTATGACCCTATCAGGTGCTACCACTCTGGGCTAGAGTTGACCTGGAAGTAATGGCAATAAAGGGGTACTCCAAAGCTCCATCATTACTGGAGCCTCACAATCAAATTGTTTAATGTCATTTACAGTACACTCGTTAGGGGAATCGTATCCCTCTGCTGAGATACAGTCGGTGTATTCTGCATCTCCAGCCGAGTAGGCCATATTAGGCTTGTTTTGGTTTTGTTTGGTTTCTTTGTTTAATGGCATATCAACATTTGTAGGTTATTTAATGCCAGAGCTATTCTCCTAGAAGAACAGTAGTGGTACTATTTAACCCATAGCTGGGATGAGAAAGTGGTTCCTACCTTTCTCAAGGTTATTTACCTGAAAGTGAACGTAATAGAGCGACTGGAGTACGAACTCGCTCACTACAATTCTGCAGTCCATCGCTTTAACCATTACACTACGAGGAGAGAATTATAGTAACATTAATAGCCGGTATATGCAAGTCATTATATATATACGCTTTATTTCAAATGAAATAAAGCAAACTTGAAATAAAAAGAAATATAAAGTTCTATCACGTGTCTTTTAATAATTGGCAGATATGAATATAAATTCCAAATAGAGACAATGATAGTGACAATGAAAGAAGTTATACGCAAATCCTAATGCATAATGTATTCAAGATAAAAAGAACCAGTTCTTAATTTGAATACATTTCATATTTCTTACAAGAGATTATGTCATTTTAATTCAATTGGTATTTCAAAGATATTTTTTATAAATTTACATAACGAGTTTAAGTGTCATAAACCAACAAGTATGACCTGAAAATGATATCCCCTATTGCGGCATTGCTTGCACAAAGGCTTTGTCAACTTGACCTTCAAACAAATGTTTATATATAATGCGTTTCAAAATGAAAAACCTACCAACTCCAACAATTACAAATATTTGAAAACTAGAAATATGTTTTGTTTATAATTTTTCAAACGTTAGATTACATAAGTAATAAAAAATCCCATCACTGCTTTCTTAATGTGATGTTTTGAATGAGAGAATTGACAATATATATATATATATATATATATATATATGGAAAAAAAGCATCAACGTTGAAATCAGATAATCAGATGGGAATATGGCTTTGCAACATTTCAATTATATTCGAAACAAACATTCTAAAAAAGCTACAGGAAAATAATGTTTTTTATTGAAAGATTCTGACATTGGTTTATAATAATTTGTATGATTACATTGTAGAGATTTTCCGTGGAAAATTGATGCTCTTAAAACCTGTTGGGTACCTGTTCAAAATGATATTGAAGTTTCTATTTTTTAAAAAAGAATGGCTATTAGCGTGACCCGTTGAAATGGAATAAGTGAGGCATGTTCAAATCCTGAATAAAGCTAATGTATTTATGCCTTTTAGAAAGAAATGGATATATCTCTTTTCACCCCTCACAACTATCGGTAAGTAGCAAAGTAGACGAGCCTCTTTTTCTTTAAGAGGGTGACCCACCATAGAGACGGAAAAAAAAACTCTGAATTTAAGATAGGATGTTTGATTATGTTTGGTTTTATGGCATACCAACCGCTGTTTGCTATTTAATGCTAAATCCTGTTTTTACTTATATATTAAATATTTGATTTGGAAATACATTTTGTAGAAACTCTCAGTTAAATGGTAAACCATTCTATTTCTAACAATTCAATTTAGCATATGCCAACGAAGTCAAATGGTTTTAAGTATTGATATTATCACAAACAGTCAATTAAACATCAGTCATTTTTTTACACAGAGTTACATATAAAAACAGCTATATTACTAACAATCCAATTTAGGATAAGACCTTGGTTTGCATATTGTTTTAATGTCAAACAGCTCTATTGAACTTATTGATAGGGACCCTATCAGTTAAATGTAAAAACAGTTCTATTTCTATGAATTCAATTTAGGATAATACCTTTTTTAGCTTACTGTCTAAATGTCAAAAAGTTCTATTTCACCTATGGATAAGACCCAATCACTCTGGACAAAAGTGGACCTGGGAGCGGAGGCAAAGAAGGGGTACTCCGCATTCCTCAAAGTTCCAGCAGTATTGGAACTTCATCATCAGATTTTTTAATTTCATACTCACGACATTTCTTGAGGAAGTTTTAACCTTCTTCAGAGCTGTTGTCGGTGTGTTCTACGGCCCCAGGTGACTGGATTAAAACCAATATGTACAAATTAGGCTAGGGATTGTTCTTTGTTAGGTAAACAAATAAAGCCGGTTGCATGTTAACTAGAAAGTCGATGAGCATTGCAAATAAAATCTCCCAGTGACCTGTGATATGTCATAAAGGAATATTACTCGGCATTTTGACGATGATTCTAATTAACTGTTCATGGTCATATCAGCTAGACAAGAATTTTAATCATAAAAAAATTACATCCAGAAAAAAAAAATGTCATAGTATAATCATTCAGTTGCACTTATATATCTTATTTAAGTTTGTGTCTATCAAATATACTGTGATAATAAAAATTATACGATCATATACCAATTTTAAAGCTTTGTGACAACACGTATACAACTCAACCCAAAATATTCAGTTGTTTATGGAAATAGATAAATGAAGTAGGAAAACAAATAGAAATATTGTAATATAGTTTACGAGTGGTCTCAAAAAAGAGGTTGTTGTCACTTGATCCTAATGGCAGGAAAGTACGATTGGAACGTTAGTTAAAAAAAACTTACTCCGCAACCCGACAAGAATCCCCACCACAAATTTATATTCAGAGCAACAAACAACTTCCAGGCTATACTTTTTCTTTACAAAGAGAGTCAGTTGAGTGACTCAAGAGCTGTACCAGCCTGGTGAAGGTAACAAACACTCCAGCCATTCCACTGACACACATGGCACATCTTATTGCAGACATTAGCAGACTTTTTCGAGAGGCGGTTGGCACTGCTAAAATAATTCAAGATAATTTTACATTTTCATCATCGAACTTACGCGTAACCATGTTTTTGTCTGGTCGAGGCGATCTTCATTTCTTGGATTGACAACTGCGTTAAACATATTTTATCACTTACCTTGCTTTCGCCGCAAATGAAAAGCATTCCGGAACATAAAACTCTATTCACCTGGGAGACGTCTCTGTGGTGTTATTTTTACTGACAACTAACCAGCTACTTTATAAAAGACAAAAAGAATCGGTTGTTGACGGGGAAGTTTAGCCTCAGGCAAATATCCAGCACTTGCCCCTGTATTGGAAGCAGCACCCCACAAAACAACAGCTGTATCGCCACTTGCCTCTCATCACTAAAACAATCCAAGTAAGACGAACAAGGCATGCGGGACATTACTGTAGAAGCAAAGACCAACCCATAAGTGACATTCTTCAATAGGCCCCTTCACATGGACGTGCCGCTGTTAGCCGACCAGCAAAAATCTACCACAATTCAGTGCCGAAACAGGATGTAGTTTTAAGACTTGTTAGGAGCAATGAATGAGAGGGACGGATGGAGAGAAAGAGTCAGGGAAATCCGTGCTGTCAGTGAGGCCTGATGTTGACAATGACAGCATTGTTATAGTTTGAGAGGGGTCACAAGCTTTCATCATGTCCTGAAATCATCTTATCTTACCTTTATTCTATGAGGTGTTTTCAAAAGTACGAACACTGAAGCTGTCTTCACGAAAACAGGATGAATTGCTAATATAACGGTAATTTCCTTCAGAAATTTCCCTTCTTTTTATACGTAATTATTTCGACGAATTTTCCATTAGGCTGAAAGTCCTTTTCTATATGTTGCGGCGCCAAAAGTCTTTCAATGCTGTTCAGACATTCACATTTTATTCTAAAGATGTTCGTTCAACTGCGGAGACAATAAAACCTTACTGAGAACTCGGTCTGTTGACTTTAGAAGCTATTGCCCCTTGCACAATCCAGTAGTTTGCCAGAAAATCGCTCATCCAAAAGTGACAAGACTGCAGATTAAAAAGAATCCGGAATTGGAACTTGCAAAACTAAGACAAGATAAAAACTTGAATACGAACAGCATAGAAATGTGTAAGTGCATATATATATATATATATATATATATATATATATACACTCATTTACTTATATAGATTAATATACACTAACATATATATATATATATATATATATATATATATGTGTGTGTGTGTGTGTATGTACACACACATATTCACACTTATTTTGGTCTTCGTAAATACAGATTCAGTCATAACGGTTTTTAAAACTATATATATGTGTGTGTGTGTGTGTGTGTGTGTGTTCGTGTGTGTGTTTGTATGTGTGTGTGTGAGTGTTCGGTTAAAGACTACAGATGGTTTCCTTTTCAAAATCTTTAAGTGAAGACATTTGAGTCTTGTTATTTTTATGTCTGGGTCAAATAACTCAAAATTTTAATATGTCATTGAACAAAGAAACCAAAGTGAATAAGAACTCTTCATTTATAAATATAGCAGACTATATTATCAATAGTTATTACTATATATATGTATATGTATATAGCGACCTCCTCCTAACAAGCAGGATACGAAGGTCAATTTTTAAGTGTAGTTTAAAAGGTTTGATTTCAGACTTTTACTTCTCCTACATTGGTGGTCATACCAAGATTACCGAGCCCAAATCGCCGACTATTAATCCACGGCTAGAGGGAGGAATGTTGGATTCATACTTTTTCCAAAGTATGAAACACCGACAGCTTCGTCTCGAATTTGAACTTAGGACTTAGTGTTCATTTCCTACGACGATGAGTATTACACTGCAAGTGTTTCCTTTATTATATATATATATATATATATAGAGAGAGAGAGGGGGGAGAGAGGGAATTGATAAACAAGGCAATCCAAAAAGAAGAGTTTAATCAGAAAGCCAGTCGATGTTATAATGTTTCGGTTCTAATGAACCATCATCAGCAGAACTAGGAAGCATGATATGTGTTGATGCTAAATCACTGATGGACGTTCAATAAAATACAAAAACAAGGTTAGAATACTCTACATTCATGTTAAAAAGTAACCGTTTTAACAGTAAATCAGCGTCCTTGTTTAAAAAATATGTCATATATGATTGGAATATTCTGTAGAACTTATTTGTTCTATTTGTTTACCATGAAAAGTTTTGAATCAAAAAGAGAGTGAAGGAAGAGAGAAGCTGGAAGAGAAACATAAGTTTATTTTGTGATTTAAATTATCTAGTTATTTAGCTATTCAGGGTTTTTTTTTAAATTGTTTTCTTTTCTTCCTGTCCCCCTCTCTCTCCATCCCTTACATTTCCTCGCTTTTTTTTCTTTTCTCTTCCTTCCTTTAAACTCTTCTTGAATTGCCCTGTTTATCAATTTTTCTCAATATTTTCGTAATTATTTACATTATTTACTTTATTCACACACACACACACACACACACACACACACACACACACACACATATATATATATATATATTATTGTGGAAGTAAACCTGTATCTCCCGCTGTATCAAAATGTGATATTCTAATATAAATATATATAGTTAATGAATTACGATGGGCGGAGGATTCGATCGACACCAGGACAAATTTCCGTCGGCTGCTTTGGTCGGTGTACGGATCTTGTCAAGTGTGTCCTGGTTTTGGTGGCAGTTGATCAAGGCCGTCTGACATGGATTCCTGGAAGGTGGCATTCAAGCTCGGCATCATTGGGGCTCAGCGGGCCGTCCCCAAGAATCTAAACCTCCTTAGAGGGGCTAGGTTTACTGCATGGCACCTGAGGCACTCTTTTTTAGGGGAATGCCGACGGAGCCCGATGAATTTTTGAAGCCACCGGGCGTGTCTGGGTTGCAGCCGAGCACTCAGACCCACCTGAAAAGGCCTTGTGCCACACACGTCTTGTCGGTTGGACGTACGACAAAAACCGACACTGGGACACACTTCGGTCGGTCGTGTTGATTGGTATACGGATCTGTTCGGGTATGTCCAGGTTACAGTGGAAATCGGTTGAGGCCGTCTGTCATGGATGCCGGGAAGCCGACATCTATGTTGGGCGCGCCTCGACCGGCATCCTCGAGCCTTATAGGGCCGTCCCCTCAGGCACTAACCCTCCTTGAAGGGGATAGGTTTATTGCCAGGCACCTGAGGTGCCCTTTATTAGGGGAATGCTCACAGGACTCGAGATATTTTTGCGCTCGCCAGGTGGTCTGGGCTATGGCTCTGCACCTTGACCCATCTAAAATAAGAGCTTGTGAAACACTCGTCCATTCAACAAATATCGATTCGACCGACACCGTTTACCGAATACGACATGATTGCCTTCTGTGTCTGATTATCTACTATAAAGAAAACTACTTTTATTTCTTGTTTAACGGAGTACGCGATATGCGCTCCCCCATGGGGGTTGAGCACTCTGGCGAGGGAATTTTCGGCCGCCGCTCGCATAATGCAAAAGCTCTTCGAAAGAATTGAGCACTCTTGTAGCCGATCGGGTATAAAAATGTAAGCAAACGGACGCTTCCGCTGCTGTTGCTACATAATACCTTAAAAATTCCCTTAGCCAACTTGGTTCGCTTGTTGGCCGAGTGGTCTGAGACTAATTCTAACGTAAAGTTGGATGGGTTTCGATCCAAGCTTCGTGTTTCGTACGTATCTAGCCACCCTGAAGAGTTCTAATAGAACGAAACAGTCTGTCTGTGGATCACAATGTATATATAGAGCCGTTTGATGAAACCTAAGTAGACTCTCTCGTGGCCAAGTAGGAATTATTTATATATATATATATATTCATTATTTTATTGAATTAATTCAGAGGGCTATTGCACGGTAAAAAAAAGTAATTATTTGTGTCTAATATAATACATAATATAATAAAAAAGAATTGAGCACTCTTGTAGCCGATCGGGTATAAAAATGTAAGCAAACGGACGCTTCCGCTGCTGTTGCTACATAATACCTTAAAAATTCCCTTAGCCAACTTGGTACGCTTGTTGGCCGAGTGGTCTGAGACTAATTCTAACGTAAAGTTGGATAGGTTTCGATCCAAGCTTCGTGTTTCGTACGTATCTAGCCACCCTGAAGAGTTCTAATAGAACGAAACAGTCTGTCTGTGGATCACAATGTATATATAGAGCCGTTTGATGAAACCTAAGTAGACTCTCTCGTGGCCAAGTAGGAATTATTTATATATATATATATTCATTATTTTATTGAATTAATTCAGAGGGCTATTGCACGGTAAAAAAAAGTAATTATTTGAGTCTAATATAATACATAATATAATAAAAAAGAGAAATGCAAATAAGAAAATTTTCCATAAATAAGTGTACGATTGTGTTTAGAACCTAAAGTATATTATAGTTAGCAGTATTAAACGTTCGTTACTGAAAGATTCACGAGGCGTACACAATCTTCAGACATACGTTCTCCGTTTGGTGATAATAAAACTTCAATAATGGACCTAAAATATTCATATCTCTATATAATCAATGCGCTTAATTCGATGTGCACACTCATAAGAGTAAGTATGTATATATGCACTATTTTTTCTTATATATATATATATATATATATATATATGGGTGTGTATGTGTATGTATACATGTGAGCGAGAGTGTGTGCGGGTGTGTGCGTGTGAGTATGAGTGCGTGTGTGTGTGCGTGTATATATGTGTGTGCCAGTGTGTGTGTGCCTGTGTGTACGTGCATGTATGTGTGCATGTGTATGTGTATGAGCGTATATGTGTGTGTGTGTTTGTGAATATGTAAACAACAAAACGAGAGAAACCTAATTGACTTAGAAACATTATAAGAATATAAGTATATTATAAGAAACCCGTTTGACTATGAAATAGTACATATATAGAACAAGTATATTCATTCTTGGTTAATAAATTCCGGGCTGCAGTGTGTCCCTGATGGATTTTAAAGTGTTATTTAAAGACTACGTGTCAGGAATCTGTAATAAATTGAACCATCTCCTCATCGATTTTAGAAGCCCTGGCACACATACGACTGTGTGATTGGATCAACGTATATCTCTTTGTGCATATGCTAATATATTTTGCAATCAATTATTTTCTTGTTTCAGGAACACTTCGGTTTGATAAGAACAATGATGAATCTCAAACCCAAGCCGGCCATGGAGGCGCCACGTATTATTTGACTTGGCAACCAGCAGTATCCATTCCTCGCGGCTTTTGAGATTTTCTCAGGACGTTCTGCAACGGCATGTCAATCATTTCCATGGTGTTGTTCTTCCCACTTTTCCTCTCTGTCCTCTGTCTCTCTCTTTGCACTGTGCTTGACAAAGCCTGTTGATCTTCAAACCTGTTAATTCAATTTTTACGTATTTCTCTCGTGCGATCAGCAGATCTTCATAGCGCACGATTATTTTTTTAATTTTTATTGCTTTGTTATATTAACGTTTATTTCAATCCTTACTGCGTTATTTAATATCGAAGTAAGTTATTTCTGTTTCATGGAATCATTTGGATTGAAATGACTATTTCCGTCTAAAATTTAACAGTGGTTTCTACAGTTATATAAAGTAAAGTAAGCAACTGTAGTCGAGGGCAACCAGAAGGCTCCCTTTTCAATAGCTACTACACCGAAGTGTAGGGTAGAGCGCAACTCCTTTTCCCAGGATTGCTCCTCTTTACCCTTGATACTTACCTTATATTGCTGGGTGTTAAGCAAGTGGGTATCTAGTACCATTTTTAAAGTCTTTGGGATGACGCAACCTGGGATTGAACCCAGATCTCCTGGACCCTTTGCGAACACTCTACCTATTTGGCCATTCAACCAATTACAGAGGAACATCGACTTACGAAAACCCAGAAAAATTCAGAATACGAAACGAGCTTCGAAGAAATTTCCGTCCAGTTTAACGAAAAAAATATTCAAGATACGAAAACGAAAATCGGAAGTAACGCTTGACAGCGATCCTCCCAAAATTCATTTTGTAGCATCACGTGAACGCTTTTTTGTGCTCTTATCTTTTTTTAAACATTTATATAAATGACTATGTTGTCATTAACGAACATATTCCTTCGGGTGGGTCGAATATTTACACTTTATACGACTGCTTTTGGGAGCTGGAATGTATTACGCCATTTATAGGGTAAATCTTGTCCCATAATACGAAAATTCCAAAATATGAAATCCCCTCGGGAACGAATTAATTTTGTATCTCACAGTAACACTGCATACAGTTTCAAGAAACTTTGTAAGCAATCAGTGAACCTTCACATATACATTAAAACAAATTACGGCATTCAGCTCGTCCCTGCTTCTCCAGCAGTGCCCTCCATGGCTGGTTCGTCTGCCTTGGATAGTTTTCGTGATGAGAGGCAGGTGGCCGTATAGTTAGTGCCCCTGTGGACCCCCACATACGGCCGGGCAAAAGCAGGACGACCAGCTCGAACATACATCCAGCAGCTATGTGAGGATACGGGATGTATCCCTGAAGACCTGCCATAGACGATGTACGAAAGGGACAAGTAGCGAGAGAGGGTCAGGGATATTCGTGCCTGCGGCACGACATGATGATGATGATGACGGCATTGTCATATAGCTTGAAGTATTGATTCATTTATATAATTCACTTCTCAACAGATTCCTATCTAAACATATATATTGTTGATTTTTTAAATAGAGGAATTATATATTGAATTACCATGACGAGAAAATCCAGCAAGCACTGCGGGTGACATAAGGAACCACTGGACAGCTGTTTCAACCTTATTAGGTCTTATCAGCAGTGTATATCATGATCTCCCCTAATGGAGATCGAACCAGTAATTCAATTTATGATATATAACTTACCAGTTATTCAATTTATAAATTATAATTCGTCTGTTCAAAAAACAGAAAAAATATATGTCTATATCTTTGTCGATGAGGTTACAATTACGCAGATGCATATCTTGAATGCCCTTGGGTAGACGTAGCCCTGGAGGTGAACTATCCTCTGTAAGAGTACGAATGTAACTACAAGATACATCAGGTTAATTGACCACGCATTTTACAACGAGGATTATTTACCGTGCGATGTTGACTAGTAGCTTAGTGGTAGAGTTTCGGCTCATCATTCTATGGTCGGTGGTTCGAAACAGCAGTCCAGTGATTCCGTATGTCATTTGCAGTGCTTGTCGGATTTTCTGATCATTGTAATTCAGATTGTAAAAGATTCCCATCTAATAATTTATACACGATTATATAATTTCAACTACTGATTCCTATTTAATAAATCTCATTTTTTTACACATTTTTATCTGGTTTCAATTATTGCTATTTAATTCTAATGATGCAAACAATATTCGCCAAACTATGTGAGACGCAGAATATGCAGTTGAAATAGTGCTAGCAAAAAAATACCAATCAAATTCCAGCTACATGTACAGGAACAGGCAAAGGTAGGCATTGGCCTCTATGCAACATCAAATAGACCAGAGTTTATACACTTTAAGCAAAAAGAAGCCACCACTATTTATGTGGTAAGCCTCTGAAATTAGTAGACCAGTTCAGATACCTCGGCTGCAATATCTTATCTTCTGAAAACAATGTCAACATATACATATTGAAGGCGCGGTGAGTATTACAGGTTCTCGATCATATGGACATATTATTCATTTTATCATATATGATAAAATTCCATTTTATTTTATCAGTGTTGATAGAATAAAATGGGATTTCTTCCAAGCTGTCACTGAGTCAGAATTACTCTATGGATGCACCACATTGATGCAAATGGAAAGTGTGCAGAAAAAAACCTAGATTAGACACAAGAATGCTACGTGCTCTTATGAACATATCTTGGAAGCCAGAGCTCACAAATCAAAAGCTCTACGGCCTCATATCTAAAAAACGATATCCAAGTATGAAAAACAAGACATGTTGGGTCATACAGAAATAGTAAGGACGAACTCGTAAGTAACGTTCTCTTATGGACATTTACACAGAGACCCGATAATTTTAATCGACCAGCAAATATTACATACATAAGCCCTCTGCAGAAACTAGATACTGTATTAGGATCTACCAGGAGCGATAGACGATTGAGACAGAAGGATATCAGCCCGACTTGATGGTGCTGATGAGAAGGAGGGTAACACATTCCTCTGAGATCAGGAAAAGGCACATCGCCTCCTGATACAGTTTTTTTTAATTCATAGAGAGAATTCTTCCTTTAATCGAAGGATCAAACCCCTCAGAAGGTTACAAAGTTGACTTATTATTACGGTTTTTTACTTTCTACAAAGCTAAATAACATTCCATATAAAAGAAAGCAACGATGTGTTAGTACATACATCCTGTCATACGAAGTAAATATCATTGTCGCCTGTTTTCGACGATACTAAAAATATTGAATTTCCTTTCGTCATGATTTTTTAAGTCAACATTTGATATATGAATGTAAATTACTCCTGCGGGCTTTTTTTTTAGTGTCGAACTAAGCATCAACAAGTTCACTTGAAATACAATGTCTTTTACTGTCTTTGAACTGTTTGCTTCATTTAAAAACGTATTTTTATGTTGTAAAGAGATCTTCAATATTATTAATATTTTAGAATAGAGCTCTAAGCAAAGCCTCGAGGATATCACTTTAGTATGATTGCTGTTTATGTAACCCCTGATGTCAAGTGAGATTTATTCAAAATACAATATTTCAGTTCAATATAATGATTATAAGTATAAATGATTTTAAATATACCAGCATAACACACCGACAGACAGACAGAGAAACACACACACACACACACATACACACACACACACATATATATATATATACAATGTGCATTTAAATAAGTTTCCAGACTTTTTTGTGTAGCCATTTAAAATTGTCCTAGACTCTTGAAAATTCAGTATGTTATTGCTATACATCTTATGGGATGACTGGCCATTTTTTACAATTTCAGGTTCAAATGAACAGCTACAACAGGAATTGGAATACACCCTACTAAAGCCTAATTTTCACATCTGGTGAATTTCAAAAATGCAATCTGGACGCGAGGACACTTTAGAAGAACGATAAGCAAAAAAAATATGTTTTAAACTTGGAAAAAAATGCCACGGAAACGTAGAGAATGATTCAGACTGCTTTTCGACCATCTTGCATGAATCGAGCATCAATTTTTCTGAGTGGAATAAGAGATTCAAGGAAGGCAAGGAGTCTGTGGGGGATGATGAGAGGTGTGGGAGGAGTATTGAAGTCAATACACCAGAGTTGATTAGGGTTAGGGTTACTATGTTGAGGTTTTAAGGGAGTTCAGGTAGGGATTCCGTCGGAAGAGGCCAGCACTCTTCAAATCGGGTCAGTGGCATTTCCACCAGGAAAATGCACCAGTCCACAACTGCATCCTTGTCATAGACTATTTGACCAAGATGGGCATCAAGACAGTTCCTTAGCCTCCCTATAGTCCAAACTTTGCTCCCTGTGATTTTGCTTATTCCCTCAGCTCAGAGGCTGTCATTATGAGACAATTGAGGAGATGAAAGAGGCTGTGACGAATGTTATTGACACGCTCATACAAGAAGAATTCCATGGGGTCTCCCAGACGGTGTTGGAACGATACAAGAAGTGCATTGCAGCCGGAGGAGGTTACTTCGAAGGGGACTAGAGTTTTATGAGTGCACTATCAATAAAAGTGCCCATACAAAAAAAGTCTAGAAACTTATCGTATGTACCTCGTATATTATATCGATCATTAATAAGAACTCGACTCATTATCTTATTAAGATGTTTTCTTCTCAACCAAAGATACTATAAACAGTCGGTAGGGGCTGTAGAATACACCAACTGAATTATTGCAGAGGAGTCAAACTCTCCCCAGCAATCAATGTCGTGGTATGACACTAAACAATTTGATAATGATGTTTCAGTAATCCTAGAGCTTTAGAGAATGCGAATTGCCATCCCTCCTAGGTCTATTCTGGCCCGAAGTGATACCACTAGATCGGGTCCTATCTATGGGTTCAATAGAACGAAACAGTGTACAAATACAAAGTTGAATAGTTTGAAATAGAACTGCTTTTGACATTTAAACCATGCACTTATGTTAAACTGAATTGTTTGAAATAGAACTGTTTTTATGCATAAAAATCAATTTGGCATTAAATAACATAAAATGATTGATATGCCATAAAACCAAGCAAAACCAAACGAAACCAAACAAAAGATACCAGAATTTCATTATTTCTGGTTGACTTGATATTACTATCAAAATGGATAATAATAGTACACTGATGTGAATAGAACTTTTGTGCAGTTTGATTTTTACTTACCAAAGTATTGCAATATAAATTTAACTAAGGAATTTTAATACTGTCGTTACTCTAGTAATGAATAATACCAAAAAATATCTGTTCTCATAGTATCATGTTCAAATAGCATTTAAAAAAAAACATGGTCAAGTCTCATATATTTCAGACCAGATTGTTTGAAATTGTTGTTTTTTCTTTTTTTTTTTTTTTTTTTTGACGAGTTGAAAGTGAGTACATTTATTGCAAAGTCTAAATAACCAAGAAGAAAGGACACTTCATGAATTCTGTCAAAAATGGCGAATACATCGTTAAGATTAAGATTGGTTCATTTAATGTCAATAACAATAAATCCAACCAAACAATAAATCATCGTCAAACAATTCTCTATAAAACTCTATTATGAATGTAAATGTCTCATGTTCGTCCAGCCTGCTGGGACTGTAGAATACACTGACTGCTTCCCTGAAGGGGTGTAAGACCACCCTCCACGAATAAGTGTCCTGAGATGACACTAAGCAATCTAATTATGAGGTTCCAGTAATCCTGGCGTTTTAGGAAATGCTGAGTACCTCTTCATTGTCATCGCTCCCATGTCCACTCTGGTAGCACCTGAGAAAATCCTATCTATGGGTCAAATAGAATTAAACTATATACTTATGCTAGACAGACATTTTTTAACATTATACTGTGCACTTACCCTTAACTGAATTGTTTGAAATCGAACTGTTAGACAGTTAACTAAGTGTTAACAAAAATATACTTATACAAAAGTGAACGGTTTGAATCTTTTTATCAAAATGACCTAATTCGACGTTAACTGACCAGAAAGGGTTGATACACTTTAAAACTAAACAACCAAGCAGCCAACCAATAAAATTTAGTTTGGTCCAATACTCTTTTGGTCAGAAATAACCTGATGATCTGGTTAGGTGAAACCTACGTAGATTCTTTCTGACCCTGCAGGTATTCACATTTCGATCTCTTTAGTGTATTGGGCACTCTTTCGTTTAGCTTATGTAATTCTGTCGGTGTTTTTTTTTTCTTTTGGCTAAAAATGCGTTATTGGTTAAATATTTTTAAGTGGTACTTTTAGTCTTTTCTTTTTTCATGAAATTTTTCCCGAATTCCAGTTCATGTAATATCTTTGATTTGTAAATTCTATAAACTTTTTCACACCATCAAAATTATAGAATAGTTTATATAAAAAGTGAATTACTTGATTAGTATATATATATATATATATCATCATATCGCGCTGTCAGCACGGATATTTCTGACCCTTTCTCACCTCACCTCCCTATTGCCAATTGCTTCTGGCAGGTCCTCAAGACTACATCCGATATCGGCACAGAACTTTTGTATGTAGGTTCGAGCTAGACGTCCTGCCTTTGCTCATCCATTTGAAGGGGTCCACAGAAGTTCATCACTTATGAGCTCGTCCCTACTTCTGCAGCAGTGTCCTGCATGTCTGGTTCGTCTAATTTTGATAGTTTTCATGATGGGTGGTAGATGGCCGTACAGCTGCTGCTTTGTACGGTTATGTCTCCAGGACTTGTTCAATATTGCTCGCAGCATTCTTGTGTAATTGCTGTCAAGCTTTTTCTCCATACGTTTAGTTAGCGTCCATATGGTGCATCCATATAGCAGTATCGACACGACCACTGCTTGGAAGAAATATATATATATACATGTTTTAATCAAGTAATTATATTTTTAATGAATATATAATTATATATATATATATATATATATTTACTAATCTAATATCTACCAGCATTCACGGTACCAGAAAAAAAAAACAAAAAACGAAAAATCCCCCCCAGGAACAAGAGATCAAAGTATCTCGAATCACCGCCCGGGGGAAAAGAAAAAAATATTGGTCAAAAAGAAAGAAAAGGCCAACCTCGTCAGACCCCTTGAAAAAAATCAATGGATACGCAGTCAATTGGTCAAAAGAAAACTAAAAACCTTCCGCCAATCCTGCAATGCTACAATTACAAAAGTGCTCAACACAAGTGGAGCCAATTATAAAATTAACTTAAATAGAGAGCCGGAAATCTTCTACTAAAGTTTCACCTCATCGGATCATCAGGAAGCCTAATGATCCGATAAGGTGAAACTTTAGTCGAAGATTTCCGACTCGCGATTTAAGTTAATCTTATATATATATATATATATATATATATATATATATATATATATATACGCGACTTAATAGACAATGTGACATTTTTTTTAAATCGCAACTTTTTTTTCCATAGATGTCAGCTCTTCATTTTTTGTAATCGGTTTAAAACAAAATTTATTTTAATCATGTAAAAATATTTCTTTTGGGGCCATTCAAAATTGTGGGGAGTCAAAAAATGTGCTCCAAGTTCGAACAGAGTTCTGTGATGAAAACGTTGCAGACTGAGAAGTTCAGTTTATGTGAACTATACCGGAAAATTTTAATGTCTACGGAGAAGCATATGTTAGACATCAAATGAGTACAAATTGTCTAAACATAGAATTTTTTCAATGAGTCTGAGTTGAAAAGTCAGGCCATGTATTGTAAATCTACTGATTCTCCAAAAAAAGATCCAGGAGCTGTGGTCAGTAAAGAAGGCCATGCAGACAGTGATTTTTTTCTAAAACTTAAAAAGACCCATTACTATTAATTTCCTTGACAAATATCAATTTGTTCAAATAAATGATTCCTATTAAATAAGAAATTTACTTGGTACCTTATAGTTTTGTTTATATTAATAATATCAGTTAGAACTACTTGAAACTATATGATTATGTCCATATTGGTAAGAATATTTGAAACATTAGAGTGACTGACAATGGAAAGGAATATTTAGCACCATATTTCTGTGTGCTTATAAATGTTCCCAATTTAATATGAAAAGTAATTTGAAACGATGTTATTTTTTATAAATTATTAATGTTTGATATGAATACTAGAAACCGTACATTTGGGCATATATTTTTGGTATTAAAAATACTTATAAATATTACTCTATGATGATTAATTGTATAAGAAAAGTTACTTGTATTTATTCCTTGAGAGGTTTTCACATCAGTTTTAGCTGATGGCTTTTCACTGTAGTTTGACTGACAGCAAGTTTCCTCAAGTCTCCAGGACTTTTCTCAGTATTCTGCCCGATCTCAACAATGCTATAGTTTAAATGATCTCGATTCGTTCTTCGATTTCTAACTCTGCCAGTCCCCTTTCCAAACAAATAGGGGCCGTATAAATTGTACCGTCACCCCCATGCTCCATGGCTTTTTTTTAGTTCTCTGGCAAAGTCTAAGTACTTTTGGCCACTAGGACGGCAAATTCCACTCTATGGGAGGCTCTTTTTTCTTTTTTCTTAATAATCATTAAGTCTAGTCTCCTGGCCGGGATTAGATGATCCGTTTGTATCTCAATATCCCAGAGAATTTTGTGCCTCTCATTCTCCATGACTGGTTTCTACCAGTTTATACCATTTAGTAATTTAGATTTCAATTTTTAAAAACTTTCCAGTGGATCACCTTCCCCATCCAGTCATGTTTAGTCTTGTACTCTCTTGTGATTATTTGTATCATTCGTTTATAATGTGATTATTTTTTTTGTCTCTAACTCTAGACAACCTTTACTTGCTATTCTCTTTTGCCCAGTCAGCTGGGGCTGTAGAATACACCGACTGCTTCTCTGCAGAGGGGTAATACCCCCCAACGAGTGTCCCTATATGACTCTAAACAATCTGAAGGTGAGGTTCCAGCAATGCTGGAGCTTTGGGGAATGCGGAGTACCCCTTCATTGCCATCGCTCCCTGGTCCACTCTGGCCCGGAGTGGTAGCACATGATACTATTTACCAACCCCTCCGCTCGGGCAGGATATGACACAAGGTCAATTTTTAAGCGGAGTTTAACAGGTTTCAATTCAGAGTTTTCCTTCTCCTAGAGTAGTTGCCTAACCAAGGCTGAAGAACCTAGTCTGTCCTACTATTTACCCATAGCTGGAGGGAGAATAATTGGATTCATACCTTTCCCAAGGGTATTAGAGCTATGTGAAATGCAATCAGTCTCGCCCAGGATTTGAACTCGTGTCGCCGTGTCCATTTCCTACGACGATAACGACAACACCACGGGCACATGATAAGGGCCCTATCTATGGGTTAAATAGAACTAACAGCATACTTATGCTAAAATGAATTGTTTGAATAAACTGAATAGCTTGAAATAGAAATGTTTTTGACAATTAAACTGTACTTACATTTAAACTGCGTGCTTATGCTTAACTGAATTATTTGAAATAGAACTGTTTTTCGACATTAAAACTGTATTTACACTTAAAGGGAAATTATGTGTTAAGCTCTGCTAAACTCCGTATAAAAGATTAATATTGTTGCACCCTGCTGGGGTGAAGGGGTTAGTAATTACATACATGAGATTCCACAAAACACAACGTCCTCACACTTAGGATTTATTCAAAGTAACCAAAAATTCTTTACAAAAATAGATTTCTACGATCCATCATATAACAGATTAGTAACAGGAAACCATATAATTTTTATTAAGAAACAAACATATATTCTTGAAAAAAGACGGACTTAAACAGCACAGTAAAGGTTGATATGCCGTAAAAATCAACTAACCAAATTTAACAAAATCGAGGAAGACTCCATGGCAAAACTGGTACTTGATGTTACCTTGCTTAAGACTCAGCTTTATAAGGTAAGGATAAAGGTAAAGTGGAGCAATCCAGGGAAAGGAATAGCGCCCTCCTCTACACCTCGGTGTAATAGCTATCGAAAAGGGGCACCTTTGGGTCACCCTCAACAACTAATATATATATATATATATTTGAATTTATTGACAGAATATATTTTTGATGTTGTATGACGAGAACAAAACAAATGGTAAAAGTGAATTTGAGGAAGACAATTTGAAAATACCTAGAGAAAAAAATGTAGATTTCCACGTTCCTTTTATTTACAAAGAGAATTGTGTGTGATATTTGAATATATTTCTGTCTCGACAGGAGGCAACGACGTGACTCTGAGCGATGAGAGAGTTGATTGTTTAGCCCCAGGAAGTAATAAAGAAATGTAAACAAATCAAAGCAACACGCACCTCAACATATCAATCAATCACTCCATTTGTTATATATATATATATATATATATATATATATATAATGGTGGAATGGTTAATATCGTTGTAAATATATGTGAAAAACCAAGTTTAAATCCAGGACTAGGCTATTTGCATTTCACATAGCATTAATCTCTTTGAGAAAGGTATTTTTGTCTGCGCTTATTAATCAATCACTCCTCTTCATATGATGCAAGTATTGCACCTTCAACAGAAATATTACACCTTACGGATATCTAGAACTCAGTCCATCTCATTTCTTACTTACCTGTAGAAAATCTACAAAGAGTACTTTAATGTATGTATATATATATATATAAGTGGGAAAATTGACGGAGCATGTTTTCCACCGAAAGCCAACCAGTTTGATATAGAACCATGGTATGCATATTTATTTGATTCACTCTTGCTGTGCTAGAAAGTCATCCTTAGAAACTGAACGTTGATCAGTCTGCTCTTTCAATACTGGTTTCCAATACTTTGTTATAAATACCCTCTGCCTCGATTAAAGGCCATTCAATAAAAAACCTACGAATTTAAATACATCCAATGGTGCGGACATTCTTTTTGTATACAATTCTTTTTGTATACAATTTTGTTAATGTTTTATAAATGGTATTGAGTCAGTATACCACCTTGGTTCGCTATGAAATGATTTCGGCCGAAATATTGCCCGATATCATATGATTCTTACAACGTGATAGTTGAATCATTTTAGTGTACTGTTGTGTTTGGTAACAACAACTGAATAGTTAAGTACAAATGGTATTCTCTGAGTGCCCCACGAACGTTCGAGTTCGACATAAGGCCTTTTTATTGATCGTCGTCCACATACGCCCAAAGGTTCCAAAAATGCATTGAGCCCCGACGCTATTCTCGTAAAAAAGATCGTCAAAGGCACCAGGCGATAAATCTAGCCCCTCCGAGGAGTATTAGAGCCTGTGGGGACGGTCCCCGGAGGCTCAAGCATGCTGGTGTCAACCGCAAGGCGTGAATTCAGGGCTTTCCGGTACGCAGGTCAGGCAGCCTTAACTGAGTGTCTTCAAGCCAAGACACACCCGATCCAACCCGTGTACCAGTAAACACGGCCGGCTGAAGTGTGTCCCGGCCCAGTAGGCTTGGACTGAACAAGGTACTGACACCATAGCTACGTACAACTGAATTTATACAAAAAGCAATTCTTAGCACACGGGAATATTCCATTCTTGCATCTGGGCGATTTCATTGCTTGAGTCCTGATTGGCTGCTAGTTTCAGAGTAGATACAGTACTAAATAAATATCCTTCATTCTACATTATGCTCCCAGCGATGCAGGGTCCATACTGAGTTACAGTTTACGCCCTTGTCTGCCGACTGGACGCTTGTTGGAATTCCACTGCTACAGTAATTAACATATTGCTCTTATCCGGGGGGTATTTCTACAGGGATGTAATGTAATTGTTATTCTTGATGTGTGCGTCTATAGTATATTTGTATATTTTTGTATTTACTCAACCGCCTTAATCACGAAGCGGTTGTCACTTTAATTCAATTTCTTAGCGGATTATAGCTGGTTTTCTATCGTCAAGACTGATTGTCATACCAAGGTGAAAGAGCCTAGTCTGTCTGATGAGATATAAACCTAACTTTTCCATTGCCACTAGTGCGAAGTGGCATGCAAATAGCATAGTTCAGTATCTAAACTCGAGTCGCTGTGTTCATTTCCAAAGACGATAATCATTACGCTACTGGCCTCCAAATCTACGTATCTTAATAACATACACACATACACACAAATACATCGGTTTAGGGAAATAGTTTAATGTATGTCTCTATTTCTATGTTAAATAAAAATATTGTTAAAAATTATTTTCCAGGTTATATATGCAATGAAATAGAGTCTGATATATTTATTACGTCATGTAGAATATCTGCAAAAGTAAAATTAATGGATTTGGTTTGGTTCGTACGTTTAATGGCATACCAATATTCGTGGGTAATTTAATGCCAAGACCATCCTTGTAAAAGAATAGTGTTGGTGTTATTTAACCCATATCTTGGGGATAAGGAGGAGCAAACCTTTTCTAAGATTGTTAATCTGAAATTTAATGAGTTCGAAGTTGCGTACTCCGATGATGCAGACCGGCTCGTTTACCACTACGCCTCAGATATTACCCTTATAAAGTTGGATAAAAGATATATCACCTCTTTTTGGGATATTAAATGATTAAATCTGTCTTTTTAAAGCAATTATAGGGTTTAAGGAAACTTCTATTTACTAATAATTTGCTATCATTATATGTCTTTAATTATCAGTTCTTATCTAATATTATTGATTTACATAACCATTCACAGCTTCGAGTAATCATTCCTACTAGTTTGTGCAGTAGCCTTTGGGAAATTCAAACACATATGTCCAGATTTTGAACTGGCTGGTAGGGTCCATTATCTTAGAAAATAACTATTACACCTTTCCCACCTGTTTCTCTCTCTTTCACTCTCTCTTCGTTTCTAAACCCACCCACAAATACACCCACACACACACATATATATATATATATATCAATATATATATCAATTGAGACAAAGAGAATGATAGAGACATAGAGAGACTCAGGAAATTTTGAGTGATATATGAGATATAGCGATCATATCTAGAGACAACGACGTGACTCTGAGCGATGAAAGAGTTGATTGTTTAGCCTCCGGAAATAATAAAAACAAGTAAATATATCAAACAGACACTCATCTCAACATATTAATCAATCAATCCGCTCCATCAGAAGTGTGTGTTGTCACAAAGTGGTACACCTTTATTTTCTCATACAAATACGACTTCATTCGGATTTTTATAATCCAAGCAATATCATTCCATTCTTCTCCGTAGAAAATATAAAATGATATATTAACTGCTGTACATTAGTTGTTAAGTCTGTCTTCTAGACGACCAAGTAGTTTAAAAATAAATATTAGATTCAGTATCTATACTAAAGTCATATGAATATGAGAACTCAAATAAAGAGGACTCAGAAAATTATCAAGAATATCTGAAGCAGATTTACCGCAAGATATAATCACTAGTACAAAATTCAATTTTCTAATGATCTCGAGAAATAAAAAAAAGTTGTTTAATTTGCTGAAATAACTCTTCACATATCATTAAATCTTATTAATTAAGTCCATCATTTGAATTTCTCATTTGGTCTCTATAATAATATATCATTATTTTTTAAATCTGTGTGGGTTTTTACATCTGCTCTATCTGGAGTCCTAGTGGCAGCAAGTCTCCTCAGGGCTCTACTAAGTATCCTAGCTGATTTTTAAAAGTGCTGTGGTCGATGAGGTCTCCATTCTTCCTTTGATCTCATTTACAACAGTCTCTTTTGCAGGTTCTTGAAGACTGTTACAAGTGCTCCAGCTACTTATGATGTTATCTTCACTTTCAGGTTCTAACTGAAATTCCTCTGTGTAGCGAAGTTCAGGCATTTGGCGAGTTTTCATTTCCACATAGTTATCTGTTGTAAGGGCAAAATACACTAAATGACAATTTATTTAACAAATCGATTATTGTTTGTTGTCTAAATTTCTGAGACAAAGCTTGGTGATTTTTTATCATTAAGGGTTTTCGGACTATTGTCTTCATCTTTATTGTTATTTCCATAACGTGTCCGCCGATATGTCTTCGGTCTCCTTCAGGTGATTGTCGAACTCGGGAACCTTCACGGTACTTCGAACTACGTCCTTTATTGAATCCACGGGGCTTGCCTGTTCTAATTCCTTTAGCCATAACCGGGTACAAGAGTTAAGTATTCCTGTATTGTTACTCGCCTGCAGTCAGGAGTGAACATGCAACCTCTAGATGATTGTCTCCTTAGAAGCTTAGGTAAACAACGGGTATAACCGTTATAAGTCCCAAATTTTCACTCTGAATTGTCCAGCAGGACACATGACGTAACGGTTATAGGCGTTTCGTAATCATTTCCACGTCTGAGAATTGGTCAGTTTGTCGGTTGAGTTGTAATATATTTTTAAAATCCGGAAATGTTTTAAAACAAATTAAAATTCATGCACTTAACCGGTATAATACGTATGGGGGCTTACATTACAAAGATATACACATCCCTCAATATGTAATTTAGCTGTATAATTATGATCTCATATATAATCGAACAATATAATTAATACAAAATAACTCCACTCTGTGAAATTACATAGGAATACTTGAGATCATATAATTGAACACATTTTTTGTGTTTTAATAATAACTACCTGAAGCAATACGTTTTTAGAAAGTATTTTTATAAATTACATGAAAGTACTTAAATACTTAAAATACTTGAAAACATATGATTTAGTGCAAACTATTTGTATTTGATAAGAATAATTTTAATACTGAGTAACTGTACGTTAAAAGATATATTTGAAAGCCATACAGATGAACTTTACACACTCTCATATGGCTGGTCAATGTCCCGCGTCAATAGCCAATTTTTTCTATATTTCCTAACAGTTCTTCCGTTTGAGATTTTCACCCGACAAACTTCAAAATTGAATGGCTGATTTTAATTAACTATTTTATAATTATTAAGTAAAGATGGCAACTCTAGTCGAGGGCCACCCATAGGCTCCCTTTTCAATAGCAACTACACCGATGTGTAGAGTATTGCACTACTCCATTCCTTAGATTTCTCCACTTTTACCCTACCCTTGATCCGTATCTTATCATGTTCAGTGTAAAGCAAGCGGCATCAAGTAGCATTTTTTGAGTATTTGGTATGACGCGACCAGGGATTGAACCCAGATCTTGCGGACAATTGGCGAAATTTATTTTTCTTAAAATCTAACGTTAAATCGTTGTATTTATATCAGTCAGGAAATTTTCTAGGACTTATAACAAGAGACAATCCAACGTGGTATGCAAACAAATGGTTGTTATTATTAAACGTGAAAAGTTACTTCAATAATTGCCTGCGAGAAATAGTGATTTCGGTGTTTAATAACCCGAGGGTTGACATGACGTAAAACCAAATATCTACGCTGATAGCCATGCTCCTGGGCAAATTCTCAGTGTAGAAACGAATAATATATATTTGTCTATGCATAAATGATTTGGTTACAGATAATGAAATGAACCCTATAGAGAATGGAACACGGTACCTACAGTTAAACACTGAACAATTCTTTGTTCGTGAGTTTATAACAAGAACATAGCTATCTACTTGAAAAATGTGCAGACTAATATTAAAGAAAAAAAAAACTTCTGTGTAAGTCACTGATGGATTTGAGACCACTGATAATGATATTGGATCTCACAAAAGAATGGAGGCTTGTGTGGGACTAACAATAATCTAGTTTGAGGATCATCCTTTATTATTTTCCATCCTAATTTTCCAAAATTCAGCTAGCAATATATCAACTATAAAAAATAAACAAAAACCTAAAATATTCTTGTAAATAGATCTTTCTTTAAGCCAAAATGAATATCTATAACTGTGAAAACTAACTCTATTCTGTTGGTAAGGATAAAGATTGATTTCGTTTAGTTTGGTGCAGTTGGCTTTGGTTTTATGGTATATCAACCATCGTAGGTTATTTAATGCCAAATCCATTTTCATACATATAAACAATTCTATTTTAAACATTTCAGCTTAGCCAAAGTATACAGTTTAAATGCCAAAAGCAGTTTTATCTTTAACTAGTACAGTTTTTTGTATTGAACATTTTTCAACAAGCCAGAGCTCATTTTTTTTGCACACAGTTAAATGGTTCCATTTAATTTCAAACATTTCAATTTATCTTAAGTAGAGTTTTACTTACATATAGTCATTGGTTTAAATAATATTGCTATATATCACTAACAATTCAATTAAACATCAGTCATTTGTTAACACATAGTTAAATGAACAAACAGTTCTATTTCAAACAATTCACTTCAGCATAAGTACAGTTTTTTTGTTTACACACAGTTTAAGTCTATTTAACCCACAAATAGGACCCTGCCAGGTGCAACCACTCCGGGAGAGAGTGGACCTGGGAGTGTTGGCAATGAATAGGTACTCCGCATTCTCCGAAACTCCAACGTTACTGAAGCCTCACCATCAAATTGTTTAGTGTCATATGCAGAACACTCGTTTGGAGGAGTCTTCCCTCTCTACAGAGATGCAATCAGTGAATTCTGCAACACCAGTAGACTGGGCCAGACAGGGATTAGGAGTGATAATTGTCTCTGCCTCCCACCGGACAGGCCTTGATACAAGGTCAATGACCCGAAGGTCGATCATAGCGGAGGCTTAGGGGAGGAGATGGTCGGGCAAGAGCCCTGCTGGTCTATGCTGGTTATTGTCCTGCTTCGTGTAATGTGGGCCTGATGAGCCAAGCTGGACTTGGACCCAAATCTGGGCCAGGCACGTATGCCTGATTATATCTTAAACTGGACTACAAGGTCCAGTGCTATACAACGGGGACAAAGGTATCAATGTTGCAGCTCGCCCACCCGAAGGTAGCCCAGCCTCAAATCTGCCATTCATTTCGATACACCCCATCCGGCACGAATGCCTGACGGACCAGCTAAAGCTAGGTAAATATGACAGGGATAAGGAGTTTTGCTTGACTGTTTCCAAATAGGGAACACAATGTAACTGTAACAAAAGCATATAAGTCAATACAGTCATGACAAGTCCTTGTTTTGTGGTTAAAATACTTGCCTATTTTTCTTCTGGTGACTAAGATCTGTTTCCAGTCAAAAGACAGGATTTTGAAAGTTAGATTTTAAAGCTTATAAGCTATTTATGGTGTAACACAGGTTTCCTTCACAGATTTCTACTCTCTTGCCTTTTGCCAGACTAAGCTTAGCTTACTTAATATCTATAATATATTTAAGCACTGCTTGGTGACCAAGGCCGGTGTGAGAAGTCAGTATTTGTGACTAAGTAAAAAGCAAAAACTTCAAATGGTGATTTTTAAGCCGAGGTCATCTCCGCCCTTCGTCAACTGGTGCAACATAATCTTCTAACGAAGTGTTTCAAGAATTAAAAAGATAACAATTACGATAAATAATAAATTCGACGATTGGTGCTACATTAGTACATGTTTTAAGAACAAAAAGTAATTATGATGACTATTAATTTCGATGGCTGGTGTTACACAATCTTCTTACGTTCACATCTGAACCAGTTGTATTTATAAATGTTTCAACAAAAAAAAAAAAACAATTACGATAACAATTAAATTTAACAAAATCTCGTTAATTAGATTTTGGGCAAATTTATTTCAAAAGATTTTATTGAATTACAAGAATTACATTTAACGAATCATTCATCTGAAGAACGTAAGATATATCACTGGAAGTTCGTGGGTAATTATTTTCGATAACTTTGAGTTATTCCAAAAATTGATTTTTTTCCGACACCTTGTTGATTCAAAGTTCATTATAATAGTGAATACTTTTATTACAACTGAATCAATAAGTTAGAAAATGATTCTGAAAATTAAAAAGTTAAAGAAAATAAACTTCTATATAAATTCTGATTTAAATACGTCTTCCAGAAAATAAAGTTTCTTTCGGATTGATTCTGTTGATTGCAGTTCTATGAATAAATGCATTTTCTAAATTCAGCTTCTTTTGGGAGGTTTTAAATATAAGTTTTTATTAGTTATAAGGGGATTTTTTTTTTTGCTTTAATATTTCCATTAATGTTGTCTTTTAAAAGATATTAGTTAGATAGCAATCTTCTTCGCAAAATAATCTTCACTGGAATAGTCTTTGGCTAGAAAGAATCAACTCGCACTAATCTCTTTTTGAAAGCACATTTCAAATAATCCAGTTTAACATAAGTACACAATTTAGATATCAAAAACAGTTCTACTTCAAAAAATTCAGTTTAGCATAAATATAGTTTTTTGTTTACACACACTTGAATGTGAAAAACAGATCAAACAATTCAGGTTAGCATTAATACAGCTTTTTGTTTACACATACTTAAATGTAAAAAAAAAAAGTTCTATTTCTAATAATTCAGTTTAGCATTAGTACACAGTTTAGTCATATTTGACCCATAGATAAGAACCGATCAGATGTTACCATTCTGGGCCAGAGTGGACCTGAGAGTGATGACCCTGAAGGGGTTCTCCGCATTCCCCGAAACTCTAGCATTACTGAAACCTCGCCATCGGATTGTTTAGTGTCATATCCAGAACACATTCATTGGGGGAGTCTTACCCCTCAGCAGAAAAGCAGTCGGTGTATTCTGCAGCAACAGCTGTTGTTTTATAATTGGAATTTTGATCAAAATAGTCAACCCAGAATAAGAAAACTAAGCGTCTATTAAAAACTGATTTCTCTCGCAGGATTTAAGTTCGATCTCACTTAAAGTACAGAAACAGCTATACATTGAAGTAAAGTATTAAATAAAGGAAATAAAGAATAAAAGGAATGAATAAAGAGAGGTAAAATAGAAAGTGATATAAGTTGTTTTTTTCCAAGCAATGTGTTATGCCTTTAAAATAAATTTAAACGGCAATTATGTCCGACAGTTTTGATAAAGAACGTAACTCATGAAAAATAAACTATAAAGAGCTTTCGAACTTTTTTTCTATCACTTAGAAAATATAATTTAGAAGATACAACATCGCCTATTAACTGCCTTGATGATGGTTTAATAAGATACCAAAACATTTAATGTTGGCAATAAATCAAATCATCGTTATCATAAAGAAATCATCCTATCATTGCATTATTTGTCTATATTTACACACACACACACACACACACACACACACATATATATATATATATATATATATATATATATTCAAGGAAGAATTCCTTCAGACTAAAATTTTTGATGTTGTTTCTCCATTTTAGCAATCGAGGAAATAGATAAAATAATGATGAAAATATAAAGATATATAAAGTAGGGAAAGGGTCAAAAGATAGATATAAGTTTCAAGAAATAAGACACGAAACATTTGAAATTGCACCTATGACTGTTATTTAAACTGTGAATTAAAGATTTTGATAATGTCTATTTTGTGTATCAGGTGAAATATAGTTAGTTATACATTCAAATTAATATTAGTGAATTAATATTAGTGAATACTGCAAGGATAAATCTAAGTTAAGCGAAGTGTTTGAACCCATGCCAGATTAAGTAGAATATTCTTTTGCTTTAATATTGAATTCATCAGCGTTCCTAATTATGTTACCGTGACAACCTCGACGGTTTTTTTTCCTAAAATAAAATAAAAATCTAAATAAATCTTATACAGCTGGAAACGTCAAAATAAGTATATACACACTTTGTCAACTTATTTTCTTCCATTCTGATATATATTTTGTTTATTACTCTCTCTCTCTCTTTCTTTCACTCTTTCTATCTCTCTCTCTCTTTCTTTCTTCCTCTCTCTCTCTATATATATATAAATATAGGATGAAGTAGTAGATTAATCTTAATAAATTTTTTATTCACTTCGATAAATCACTTTCACCTCCTGTAAAGAACAGTTTAAAACAATGTATTTTTCTTTCTTTCGAGGCATATTAACCGTCATAGGTTATTTTATACCAAAGCCATTCTTTCAGAATATCATCAGTGATACTATTTTACCTATGCCTTAGAGGTTGACTGGGTTCATACCTTTCTCACAAGCATTACTCCAAAAATAAACGTAATCGTGCGACTGGAGATCGAACTCACTACGATGTTGCAGTCCAGTATGCGAGTCCCTGCTCTGCGATACCTTCGAACCAAGCTACGTTTTATGTCATTTAATATGATTTTCCCATAATTCAAAGCCACTTTGTCATTTACCGATATGCTCATGTATAAGTCGATCTTAGAGGCATAGGCTGGGTAATGGTTACCATCTAGGAATAACAATTCGAATAGTCGATCAAGTTTGTCTGAATTTCATTTTTAAAAGGCATAAATCCACTTCCATCAATCAGCGATAAAATAGCCCGTAAAGCAGTCGGCCTTGTTGAAAAAAATTACAATTTCAGACTCCATACCAAAAACATACTGAGGCAGCTTGAGGTCAATTACTTTCCTTACGTTACAGATCATGGGAAAGACAGAGGTCTTTATTAACTCTCTGCTGGAGGTGTTGCATTTTGATCTTTGACAGAGCCATCAAACCGAGATTTCTCGACACAGAATGCACCTGTGTAAATAAAAGGAAGCAGCTCACGTGGGTTGACAACCGGAAGAACGATTGGCGTTTTGAAATTATATATACACTGGTACCCACGTCATGTACACCCAGTCTCGCAGTCTCAAAGTCCCGGTCAGGCATTCAAGAGGTCCGGAGAGCACTAGCAAATGACTGACGGGGGTTCCGGGGAATGGGGAGAGGTGGGGCAGTGGCCCACAGGTGGCCTCCGGTTGAGAACCTTCTGTCAAAGAAGCAAAGACATAAGGCCCTGATAATGGAATTCCAATGTTGGTAAAGAAAAGGTTAATATAGCAATCCCCTGAGTCCTCTGCCTAAGCCGCCAGTCAGACAGGATCTTCAGAGTCCTCCGTCTCTCTCCGTCTCCGTGTCTCTCTTCGACTTACAGTCAAGTTTAGATTCTTTTGAGAAATAAAGTTGTGAGAGCTATATTTTTATGGTCCTTCATTCCTTTATGGTTATGTAACAGGAGAACGTGTTTTTTTTACTTTTCCGATAGGTTTAACCGAGCCAGAGGCATCATTGTTAGATTGTTGAGCACTGGTTCGGGAGACAGAGGTTCAATTACAGCTCGAGTCGTGCCAAAGAATCAAAAAACAGTACTTGATACCTCAGATGTATGAGAAGCAATCCAAGGACTTGAGTGGCACCCTCCTCTACACCTCTATGTAGTAGCTATAACGTAATAGATCAATCAAATTTTGAAAACGCTTACTTCGAGACTGTAGAATGAGTATTTTAGCCATAACCCAACTAGGATAGCGTCCGAAGTTAATATGGAATATTTATATCCAATTTTGATTTCTAGTTACAAAATTAGTAACCTTTTACCCAGCAATTTCGGTGATCGTCACTTTATTGCATTGTTAAGCAAGTCCACTATACTTGCTTTGGTTTGTTTTTTGTTGTTATTGTTGTTTTTTTTTATGGCGTATCAACCTTCGTATGTTATTTAACGCCAGATCCATTTTTATGTAAATAATCTGTTCTATTTAAAACAATTCAGTTTAGCATAAGTACACAGTTTAATTGTCAAAAACATTTTTATTTCAAACTATTCAAGCAGTTATATGTAACAATTCATTTAAGTGTAAACACGGTTTCAATGTCGAAAAGCAGTTCTATTTCAAATAATTCAGTTAAGCATAAGCACGCAGTTTAAATGTAAGCACGGTTTAATTGTCAAAAACATTTCTATTTTAAACTATTCAGTTTACACAAACAATTCAGTTTATCATAAGAATTCTGTTCGTTCTATTTAACCCATAGATAGGAACCTATCAGGTGCTACCACATCGGTCCAGAGTGGACCTGGAGCAATGGCAATGAAGGGGTACTCCTCATTCCCCAAAGCTCCAACACTGCTGGAACCTCACCATCAGATTGTTTATCGTTATATCCAGGACACTCGTTGGTAGGGGGTCTTACCCCTCTCCAGAGGTGCAGTCGGTGTATTCTACAGCCCCAGCCGACTGGGTAATATACCTGCTTTAAATGAAATTATATCTGGCTTGGTTAATATGTTTATGGTACATCAATTCCAAATCATCCGTTTGTAAATGATTGTAATAATAACTGTTTTCAATGATCCTTTTTATTTCTTAAATTTTCATTTGTTATGCAAATACTTCTTTGAACAGTTACCTGATATAAGGTATTCCTATCTGAGCAAATAATTAATTAACAATGATATAGTTTAGATGAACAATTTTAATTTTATAAAGAGTGGGTGTCCTCGTGGAGTAATGGTTAAAGCGATGAACTGCGGAATCGGAAGTAAGTGAGTTCGAAATCCAGTCGTGCTACTACATTCACTATCTGAAAAATTCCCTTGGGGAAGGTATCAACCCCTTTATCCTCCCTAGCTATGGGGTAAATAGTACCAGTACTATTCTTCTTGGAGAATGGTTTTGGCATTAGATAACCTAAAAGGTTGATATGCCATTAAACAAAGAAACCAATCAATTTGATAAGAATTGTTTGTATGCACATAATTATAAGGCTTCAAATATTCTCATCTCACAGCAATAATTTGGAAACACTTATTTGGGTTCAGATCGGCTCATTGGCCAGGTAGGTAGAGTGTTTGCCAATGGTCCGAGAGACCTGGGTTCAATCCCAGGTCACGTCATACCAAAAACCTTTAAAATGGTACTTGATTCCTCCTTGCTTAACACTCAGCAATATAAGGTACGTATCAATGGTAAAGTGAAGCAATCCAGGGATAGGAGTAGCGGCCTCACCTACACCTCGGTGTAGTAGTTATTGAAAAAGGAGCCTTCTGGTCGCCCTCGACTACTGTCGCCAACTTATTTGGGTTCAAGTAATAAATAATAATAAAAGTAGGTGATACTAATTGTAAACGGTGTGCTCAGCACAATCACTATAGAAATGGTTAAACGCCTGGAAGTTTTGGAAATAAGAGGACAAGTGTAGATCATCCAAACGATGGCAGTATTAAGATCAGCCAGAATACTAAGAAGAGTCCTGGAGATTTGAGGAATCTTGCTCTCGCAGAGACTCTGGTGTAAAGCCATCAGATAACATTGGAGTGAAAAACCCTTCAATAATAGAAATAATTAATCGGGATTTTGATGAGCCCTTGGCCTATTTGATAGCCCCAGCCAAGTAGGCTTCATTGTGACGTAATATATTCTGTTTAATGTTTGGGCATGCAAAGAATTAACATGTTTTTCAGCCTTCATGTTTCTCTTAGAATAGAGTATTTGATACCCATACCTCTGATAGATAATGGATTTACTTATTTTATCAGATTTTGAAACCAGTTTGCCCTTCTTGTAATTAGCCCTGTCAGCTGGGGCTGCAGAATACACTGATTGAATCTCTGCTGAGGAGTAAGACTACCCTAACGAGTATCCTACATATGACACTAAACAATCTGATGGCCCAGTCACGTGGGGCAGCAGAATTCACTGACTGAATCTCTGCATAGGAGTAAGACTCTCCCAACGAATGTCCTGGATATAATACTAAACAATCTGATGGTGAGGCTTCAGTAATGCCGAAGGTTTGGGAAATGTGGAGTACCCTTCATTGCCATTGTTTCCAGGTACACTCGAACTCAGAGTGCTAGCACCTGATAGGGTCCTATATATGGGTCAAACAGACCTAAACTGAGCAATTATGCTAAACTGAATTGTTAGAAATAGAACAGCTTTTGACATTAAAGCTTCATGTTAACAAAAACTGTATTTATACTAAGCTGAATTGATTGAAACTTTTATCAAAATGACTTAATTCGCAGTTAAATGACTCGAAAAGTGTTGATATGCCGTGAAACAAAACAATCCCACAACCAATCAATCTTCTCGTTATATATGGATTTTAACCTCAAAATAATTTTGCTCTAGATAACATCAATATTATTTTTTCGCTAGACATTATTTCACCAAAATTCGACTCTTGTCACCATTTCACAACATGTTCGGTCCTGTCAGTTGGGGCTGTAGAATACGCCGACTGCATCTCAGAAGAGGGGTAAGCCCGGCCATTCAAAATGTCTCCTGTGTATGACACTTAAATGCATCAGATATTGATGCTTCAGTTTTGTAACTTTGGGGAAATTGGATTACCCTTTCATTACCATTACTCCCAGATCCACTTGGTTGGAGGTACTGTTAAGGTCTCATCTTTGAGTCAAATAAAACTGTTTAAAATATTACTAAGGGTTATTTATATTAATTTTTTGAAACCGTATACCTGTGTGCAAATTATTTTTATTAGAAAGGAATACTAAATAAATAGTTACTCGTGGGAAAAGCATGAATCCCCAATAGGTAAAATAACACTGCTACTCTTTTATAACGATTACTTTGGCATCAAATAACCCAGAAAGATTGATATGCCAGTGAATAAAGAAAACACAGAATTTCGAATGTTAAATACCAATACCTGCCACCACTTAACTGTGAGCAAACAAATGAGCTCCAACAATTTGATTTATAACAGTTAGCAACAAACTATGCGCTTGCAAATAACACACATATATGCTCCTTCCAGAGAGGGTTGAGCTCCTTAGCGAAGGAATTAATGGTTGCTACTCACGTAATGCAAAGCTCTTCGTATGAATTGAACTCTCGTTGAGCTGTTAAGCGTATATAAGAAAACTAAACAAAAAGTAATATATATGTGCTTAAAATCCCACCACTTACGTTAGAATCTCGGGCTAGTGTAAAAGTTGGCCGGGTTTCGATCCCAATTTCGAGTATCTAGCATATGAAGCTGTACTAGGGAGTTGTGATACAACAAAATAGTTTGTTTGCTGATGACTATATATATATTATATATATATCATCATCAGTAGAGTGTTCACCAATGGCCCAGGACACCGAAGTTCAATCTCAGGTCGAGTCATACCAAAGACTCAAAAAATGGTACTTGATTCCATCTTGCTTAACACTCAGCATTATAAGGTAAAGATCAAGGGTGAAGTGGAGCAATCCTAGGAATGGAGTAGCGCCCTCCCCTACACCTTGGTGTGGTAGCTTTTGAAAAGGGAGCCTTCGGGTCACCCTCGATTAAGATTGCCAACTTTACCAGTTTACATTCTTCCTAAAAACCATAAACCTGATATTCCCTTAACACCAACTATCTCTGGTGCAGATTCGGCCTTTAATAACATAGCGAAACTTTTAACTAAAATAGTATCCCTATCGTTGTGTACTATCAGCGATTCACACATCAATAATTCTGGATCACTCTATAACAAAAATGATTGAAATTAATATGAAACATAAATTCCTCGATTGTCTTGACGTAAAATCCCTATACACTAAAATATCGTTACATAAATATATTGAACGTTTAGAAAATCATCTTCGAAAAATAAACATACTATCTCTCTCCCCCCCTCTCTCTCTCTCTCTCTCTCTCTCTTTATATATATATATATATATATATATATATATATATAAACAGGATTTGGCATTGAATAACCTATAAGCTTTGATATGCCATGAAACACCTACTAACAACACTCGATTTTAAATAGTTTTCTTTTTATTTCTAAATAACAGTTAAAGCCAAGAGGTTTTGTTTCTATTTTATAGTTTTTATATATTGAGTTGAAATACACTGACGAAATATCAAATTGTTATACTTTAATGGAAACCTTAGCGTAATATGAGTTAAAGAGAACATCCAAATAGCCTGTAAGAACTGATTTATACTCGAAAAAAAAGTTATTTGAATCTACTTTGTGACCGTCATGCGTTTCCACGTATTTTATGGCTTCGGTAAATGGACGAAGGGTATCGACAACCGATGGCTCTATACTTAAGGCGAATTTTGCTTCTGGGTCTCTTATCCACCACAAGACAATTACAATCACCTATAGAGAAGCCGTTATTGGCAATGCATAGCTAATAAATGTGACAAACCGTCAATCAAATGTGCTTAATATATAAATTCTGGGTCACAGTTTATTTGGCTTGATGTCTTTTATTACAGAGATATTTCTGTTATTATGTATAGTAATCAAAGGGTCCTCGCTAAGCTTTGTTCTGAGAGTGGTCCTTTTCCTGTCGTGTCTCATGTTCTCTTATAGGGATGATATATACTCATATATGCTAATGAGAAAAACTCCCATTGGTTATATCACTACAATTTCCTAAGTCATTTTCTTCATCCAAATGAAAAATGGGGTTGAGAAATTTGTTTGTCTTGAAGCTTGTTGTTAGCTTACTAGACAACTTTCTGTAATTTCCAGAATCACATTTTTCAGGAAAAAAACGAAATCAAAGAACGTTATTTTGAAAATTCTGTCACTTAGGATCTTTAAAATGTTAATTATAAGCACCTATAAGAAAAATAAAAAAGAAAGATTCCGAATAAAATAATCAAAAATACATTCTTTGCATTATTCTGTCTTTTTTCAAAAATTTGCCTCCATAAAGTAAAAATCAAACTGAGAATAAAAATGCAAATATTATCAAAATTTGGTTTTAAAATACAAAGCAAAAAGAAGTTAAATTCTTCGGTGTGTTAGAAATACGGGCCAGAAAATGGAGCATAACATGAAATTCGACAATATTTGCTCACGACATTAAGCGAAAGATTCGACTATAGTCGCATACGGCATGACGTTAGAAATTTGAATGTAATCACATAGGGCACATTGTAAATATGATTGCAAACAACAAAACTGTTGTCATTAACATATATTTGCACATGATATGATGCCAGGAACTGGGCTATAACAGCACATGGCGAAATATAAGAAATTCACCAAAAGTCACATATGGTACGACGCAATAAATTCGGTAGTAGTCACACCCGGAACGTTGGTAATAATTTGCATTTAATTGAAGATGACAAAACCGTAGTTATTTGCCTATATTAGTACACAACGTGAATTGATCTGTGCAGGATATTCCGAAACTATCAGTTTATTTGTTAAAAAAAAATAAGTGTCGATGGTAAATTTATTCAAAATGTTAACAAACAATCGGCTGCGTTAGTAGAATACACCGACTGCATCTCTGCAAAAGGTTAAGAACCCCCACCATCAAGTGTTTTCAGGATATAACACTAAACAATATGATGGTGAGGCTTCAGTTATTCAGGTGTTTTGAGGAATGCGGAGTATCCATTCATTGCAATTTCTCCCAGGTCCATTCTGACCCGGTATGGGAGCACTTGATAGAGTCCTAAGTATTGGTCAAATAGCACAATTTGAAATTTAAACAGATAGCAAATAAATGATTTACGCTCAAATAAACTGTTAGTAATAGAACTGTTCGATCATTTAACTTTGTGTGAATAAATCACTGATGTTTAATTGAATTGTTAGTGATACATAGTAAAATCATTTAACTGTGCGAAACTGAATGAGCAATGTTGAATAGAATAATTAGGGTCAATAGCAATACTTAAAACTTTTTAACTTTCCACCTAAATTGAAATATTGGTATAACAAAGTTATACTCGGAAACATTTGACAGGGTGCAAATAAATGAATCTTGTTGAATAGAATAATTGCTGTTAAATAATAATACTTGAAATCACTTCACAGTTTGCAAACAAATGATTTATATTGAATGGAATTAGAATTCGACAACAATAATTGAAACTATTTAAGTGTGTTGAAACAATAGTAATATGACTCATTTAAAAATCAAATTACCAACAAACTAGTAATTTTCAAATCATATACATATATCTATTTAAATGTAAGTAATACTTGAAGCATTTAACTGTGTGCAAATAAATGATTAGTAGCGAAAAGAAGCATTCGGAAATGAATGAAATACTTGAAGCTATTTAACTGAGTGCATTTAAATGAGCTCTGACTCATTTAAAAGTGGAATCAACAACATGTGTTTACGAATCATATATATTTGATATATATGTATAAACAGGGTTTGGCAATAAATAACCTACAATGGTTGATATACCCAAAACCCAACCAACCAAAGGGTTAAATCGTTCTGACTAAATTACTATCAATGCCTCGAAAATGAAATACCCAAGAAGAATACTCATATATACAGAGTGAATTCGATTCAACTCTCAACCAAGTTAGGCAAACGGAAGTAAGAAGATAATGTATTACCAAATTCCTTTTGTAAATAGGGTGCGTTACACAACAGTCAGCAATCTTCTGAATTATTTGCTGTTGTAGAAAAATATAACACAAATTGCTGTTCATCGAGAGGTACAACCGTCGTTTTATTCAGATTTAGATGTAGGATGGGGAGAGACATTAGGATCGATTATGGGAATCGGTTTTTATTATTTCAAATAGATCGGGTTGAGCAAAGTTCAAAACGTCCTTATTTGGACCCTGCACACCTCTTTGATCTACATGGTTTCCAGTGCTGTTCTACGAATCGGAACAAATGGTCGCTCCGGTACTCTGTGCACCACGG
Source organism: Sepioteuthis lessoniana (assembly GCA_963585895.1). Taxonomy (NCBI): domain Eukaryota; kingdom Metazoa; phylum Mollusca; class Cephalopoda; order Myopsida; family Loliginidae; genus Sepioteuthis; species Sepioteuthis lessoniana. The sequence goes on from CAUZXS010000165.1 coordinate 116,835, forward strand.
GTCGATGTGCACACAAGAAAGAAAATGGCTTGTAACGCAACATTTTTACTCGTTGCTAGCCAAATCCACATCAGTGACTAGAGAAGTGTTTACCCCCACACACCCTTTTTAATAAAACCACACGCTATTACTGAATAAAAGAGATATCTCCTTTGATCACACCAACCATAGCTTTTTCTGTTAACGCCATGTTGATTTTTATTTTACCAATACCTTTTTTAAAAAAATAGTCCTAACATTGACCGCTTGTACTGACGCATAGTACACAGTAAACTAAAAAAATCATCTTCATCCTCATCAGGACCTTCTAACAGCGCAGATTTCATTGACTCTCTCTCTCTCTCTCTCTCTCTCTCTCTCTCTCTCTCTCTCTCTCTCTTCATCAATTACAATTGAACATAGCTCATCATAAGTCCTCTGGACGGCAACCTGTATCCACAGAGAGGTGATGAATGTAAGCTTTCCTTGGTCGGCCAACTTTAACATATCTCAGTGAAAAAATGCACTGGATAACGTCACGTATCAGTTTTTTCTTATTTCAACAGTACTCTGCATGTCCAAGTTGTCTAACTAGGATGTTTTTTTAGATGGGAGGAACATGGCCACATATCTGCTGTTTGGTAGGGTTCCAGAATTTGTTCAAAAAACCGTACAGTATATTTGTGTATTTTCCATCTATTTACCTCCGAGAGTTTCGTAAAAGTCGATGTTGTGCAAGCCTACACTAGTACAGACACATCCACAGCTTGGAAGAATTACCGTTTTTTTTGTTTTTTTTTCTGGTGGTTTGAATGTGAGATGTTCATCTTTCGATAGCTGTATTTTATCTCATCAATAGACGCCACCCTTACAGATGAACAGCAGTAGTTTCCAAACTGAACTAAGTGATCCTGGCGGTTGACATGCGGGACACTGCTGGAGAAATAAGGACGAACCCATAAGCGACGTTTCCCAGTAGACACCTTCACTCGGACGTGCGAGTGTTGGATGACCAAATAGAACTTATCTACGACAGTTCTGTCCGGACACAGGATTCAATCGAGAAGACCTGCCGGAAGTGATGTGTATGTTTAAATAGCTTTTAACTCTTTTCAAACTTCATTTATTTTTAATTTTTAATTTTTCTTTCCAGTATTTGTTATTTTTACTTTTTCTGTTCATTCGTTCTTTCTTCTATTTTCCAATTTTTCATTCTTTTCTTTCTTTACATATTTTTCCTTCTTTCTTTTCTGTTTATTATTTCTTTCTTTTACAATTCTTTCTTTCTTTCTTTCTTTCTTTCTTTCTTTCTTTCTTTATCTTCAATTTCCTATTCTTTCTTTACTTCTTCATTTCTTTATTTTTATACTTTTCTTTCTTTTTTCATGTTTTCTCTTCACTATTTTATTTTCCTTTCTTCCTTCCTTCCTTCCTTCCTTCCTTCCTTCCTTCCTTCCTTCCTTTTTTTTCTATTAATTCTTTATTTCTTTCTTAATTGATTAATTTCTTATTTCTTTCAGTACTTACCTCTTTTTCTCTGAATTTTTCTGTTCTTTCTTTCATTCTTTCTCTTTATTTCTTTTTATTTTATGTTTCTTTTTGGATTTTTTCTTTCTTTCCTCTTCGACCATTTCTTTCTTTCCTTTTTAATCCTTTTTTTCTTATTTTTCGATCCTTTCTTTTCGATCCTTTCTTTCCCGTTCGACTCATTCTTATCATTCATTTCGATACTTCTTCCCTTTATTTCTGATCGTTATTTTTCATTTTTGATCATTCATTTAATTCCTTCATTTTCGATCCTTCCTTTCTTTTCAATCAGTTTCTCATTTTCTATTAGAACATTTTTTTGTTTTCTTTTTTGATCCTTTCTTTCTTTCTTTCTTTCTTTCTTTCTTTCTTTCTTTTTCGGTCCTTTCTTTCTTTTTCGATATTTCTTTCCATCGTTTTTGATTACTTTTTTCCTTCTTTTTCGATCTTTTATTTCTTTCCTTTTCATCTTTATCTTTCTTTAGGTTTTTCCATGTTTTCTTTTTATCCTACCGATTATTTTCACTTTAAATCAAACTAATTTTGTAATCAATCATTATTTTTATTTTTATTAATGATGATTTGTTTCCAACAGGATCGGAACTGATTTTTGTCCATGATGTGTATAATGCGATGTATAAAGTCCTATCTTAGTACTTATTGATTCCCAAAGTTACTTATATTTGATACTAAGCACGTATAGGCCTGAGAGCCATATGTGCTGAAATACTAGCAAAGTTCACTATTCAGCAAGTTTTCTTTTTCCTTTTACTTTTTTTGTTAACAATCACTTCGTCTGGTCTTCTGGTCAGGATCAAATGATGTTATTTTTTTTACTCATTTCAGAGTTTTCTACACAGTCGTTAGCTAATGGTTTTTTACAGGATTCTGAATAGCAGCAAGTCTCTCCAATTATTATTTACTCCTTTAGAGTTTTTCATATCAGCATTAGCTGATGGTCTTCCACTAGAGTTTGAGTGACAGCAAGTTTTCTCAAGTAACTCGGACTCTTCTCAGTATTCTAGCCGTTCTCAAAAATGTAGTAGTTTAGATGGTCTCCACTCGTCCGCCAACTTCCAGTCCCTTTATAATCCTTTAGTTACTGTACGAAAAGCACAAATTATGATTGGTATAATCGTCATCTTCATGTTCCAAAGATTTTTTTTTAAACTCCCTAGTAAGGTCGAGGTAACTATCCTTCTTACATCTCGTCTTCTGGCTGGGTTTAAATAATGTTATTATTTGACTCATTTGAGAGTTTTTAACATTAGTGTTAACTAATAGTTTTTCACAGGATTCTGAATGACAACAAGTCTCCTCAATTATTATTATTATTATTACTCATTAGAGTTTTTCACATCAGGTTACGCTGATGGCTTTCAGTGGAGATTGAGTGACAGCAAGTCTCCTCAAGTCTCCAGGACTCTTCTCAGTATTCTGGCAGTTTTCAGAAGTGTTGTTGTTTGGATGGTCTTCACGCGACCGCCAACTTCTAAATCTTCCAGGCCCTTAAATAATCCTTTTGTTACCGTACCAAAAGCACCAATCACAATTGGTATAATTGTCACCTTCATGTTCCATAGTTTTTTCAATTCTCAAGCAAGGTCAAGGTACTTATGTCTCTTTTCAGATTCTTTCAGTTTTATTCTCTGGTCTGCTGGGACAGCAAAATCGACAACTTTGCAGATTTTCTTTTTCTTTTTTTTTTTTTTCTTTTTTTGTTGATTATTATAAGGTCTTGTCTTCGGGTCGAGATTAGATGATCCGTTTGTATATCAAAGTCCCTCAGGAGTTTGTGCGTGCCATCTTCTATGACAGGTGCTGGGTTGTGCAGATACCATTTGTCGGCATGGTAAAATTTAAATTTCTTGCACATTTTCCAGTGGATCACCTTGCCCACCCGATCGTGTCTAGCCTTGTACTCCTTCTGTGCCAATTTGCTGCATTTGCTTATTATGTGATTGATGATTTCATCTCTGTCACAACATAGTCTGCACTTGCTATTTTGTTGCGTTTTATCTATCCTCGCTTTGATATGATTGGTTCTTATGGCACTGTTTTGTGCTGCAATTAGGAGAGATTCTGTTTCTCTCTTAAAGTTTCCTTTTCTTCTTCTTCTTCTTCTTCTTCTTCTTCTTATTATTATTATTATTATTATTATTATTATTATTATTTTACTCATTTGAGAGTTTTTCACAACGGTGTTAGCAGATAGTTTTCTACGAGAGTTTGAGTGACAAGCCTCCATGACTAGCCTCAGTATTTTAGCAGATCTTAATCATGCTTTCACTGGTCTCCACTCGTCTTCTTATTTTCCACTCCTCCTGTCCCTGTACCAGTCCTTTGGTGACTGTGCCGAGTGCATCAATTAGAGTTGATATCACCCTCACATTCATGTTACTTAGAGTTTTTTTTGTTCTCTAGCAAGCTTCAGGTATTTATGAATCCTTTCACTTTTCTGTTAATTTTACTCAGGGGTCTACCGAAACGACAAAATTCAGCAGGTTATCTTTTTTTGTTGATTATCACATGGTCTGGACGTCGGACCGAGATTAGGGGATGTATTTGTATCTCATTATCCCAGAGAAGATAGTGTGTCTCATTATCTAGGACATATTCTAGGTTGTGCATATACCATTTGGTCTTATGGGTAGATTTCAATTTTTCGAACAATGGATATTGCCCATTCAGTTATTTATAGTCTTAAACTATTTGGGCGCTAACTTACCATATTTGCTTATGGTTGATTGTTTGGTCTCTGTCATCATATAATCTACACTTGCTATTTTGTTGTGTCTTGTCTGTTTTTTGCGCTGACAAAGTTCATCCCTATGGTATTGTTCTGTGCTGCTCCCAGGAAAGATTCAGTTTCTCTCTTAAGGTTTCCATTTCTTTACCATGTCCAAGTTTTGTTGAGTTAGATTTTGCATTATTCATTGCTTGAAATATTCAGACAGTTGTTTTCCTTCCCATTTTACTTTCCGCCTATTTTTGTTCCGCTGATACTTGTGTTGTCTGTTATGTTTCTGTTCGCGGTGATCAGTCACCCTCTACATTTGTTAATATAGTCCTCTTGTCTTTGTATCGATGCATCGTTACGGTCTTTTATGCTGGTATTATTATTTTAATTAATCAATACCTTGCTTGCTTGTTTGTTTGATTGGGTTTTATAGCATATCAACCATTGTAGGTTATTTAATGCCAAATCCCTTTTAATAAAATAAACAGTTCAATTTCAAACAATTCAGTTTATTATAATGATCGTTTTTGTTTACACACGCTTAAATATCAAAACAGTTCTATTTCAAACAACTCAGTTTGGCATACAAATTTAAAACTGTTTAACATAAGTACGCAGTTTCAATATCATAACAGTTCTATTTCAAGCAATTCAGTTCAACATAAGTACACAGTTTAGTCCTACTTGACCTACAGATAGGACCCGATCAGGTGCTCCAACTCTTGGATTTGTATGATTGAAACTTGATGGCTATTCAGCCAGAGGATTGGCACAAAGCAACGATATAATACAAGAATATTATTGATTGGATCATCAATCAAAGAAATCGTCGTAGGAAATGAACACAGCGACACGAGTTCAAATCCTGGACGAGACTGATTGCATTTCACATAGCACTAATACCCTTGGGGAAGGTATGAATCCAATTATTCTCCCCCCAGCTATGGGTAAATAGTAGGACGGATTATGTTCTTCAGCCTTGGTGAGGCAACTAGTCTAGGAGAAGGAAAACTCTAAATTGAAACCTGTTAAACTCCGCTTAAAAATTGACCATGTATCATATCCTGCCCGAGCGGAGGGGTTGGTAAATAGGATCAAAGAAAAGAGGAATGGAGCTTTTTACCCCTTCACTGAGATGTGCAACACACGGCCATAATTTTAATCGGCAGATCTATCAAATGTGAACCCTCTTTCTCTCTTCGATGACTACTATACGAGGCCATTGGTCTAGGGTTTTCATTGGCTGGCCAATTGGAACAGAGCAGTAAGGGGTTTGGAGCCACATAAAAAGACTCTGAAAGGGGAAGAACCAGATCGAAGGTTGGTTCAGTCGCAGGAAGACCAAAGACTTTGCCGCCAGCTTCGTCACTGAAAATCCTAACCTTCATATTCTATCAGAATTTCCGTCGAAATTACCTAGATAGAGGACTGACTGGAGGCTAATTAGCCAAATACACTAACGCTTATCAACATGTTACCTTCGACTAAAGTATACCCCAATTTTGGAGATGCCCGTGGTGTAATGTTTATCGTCGTAGGAAATGGACACGGCGATACGAGTTCAAATCCTGGAGGAGACTGATTGCATTTCACATAGCACTAATACACTTGGGAAAGGTATGAATCCAATTATTCTCCCTCCAGCTATGGGTAAATAGTAGGGCAGACTAGGTTCTTCAGCCTTGGTGAGGAAACTTATCTTGGAGAAGGAAAACTCTAAATTGAAACCTGTTAAACTCCGCTTAAAAACTGACCATGTGTCATATCCTGTCCGGGCGGAGGGGTTGGTAAATATGGTATACCCCAGTTTTGGAGATTTCAGCCTTCAAATAGAAACCTATTATTATTGAAGTAGTTAAAAGCGCTGGTGAATTTGATCCTTTACAAACCCAGCCAAAACTGAGATGAGTCTGAACCAGCTCTTTCCACAAATTTCCTGTGGATCTGTCAACCCAATTTCAGCACGGGAAGTCCAAAGGAACAGGCTTACCGGAGACAGACCAACACATACTCATAGGACCACACATAGCTGTGGGAATAAATGGATTCATGCCTTTCCCAATGTTATAAGCCCAAAAGAGAACTTGATAGCTGTCAAGAGCTCGAACTCGCTTCAACCAATGTCTCAGTCCAGCACGTTTGCGATTATGCAACGGAAACTCCCCCAATCTTAGTTGAAGCCCTTAGAAATATCCTGAAAGGACCGGTAAAGAGATTGAGGGAACTCGAGATCTAAGAAAAAAATCGAGACCTGATGCACGGCTGCACTGTAAAGATTAGATAAAATTCTGAGACGAGTCTTGGAAACCTGAGGATATTTGCTGTCATTCAGATTTCAGGGAAAAAAACTACCAATTATAACCTGTGTGAAAAACCCGCATAGAGTACAAGTGCTAATTTGGTAACGTTTAAATATTTGCTTATCTATTCTGTTACAACTTATGAGAATTTTGTAGGCGCAGGAAGAATAATTACACTTCAAGAATACCGAAGTGCGAGTTTCTAAACGTCTAGTGTATTCCCAAGAGATACCATCATACCTATATGAGAAAAGTAAGAAATAAAGCAGATATCCATTCGGTTAAGCCCGGCTGTTCGAAGATGGAAGAAGATGAACAAGAACCAGGGTTGAGAAAAAAATGGTCAGCCGACTGTTCAGCAAGTCCCTCATGGTACTGTCTACTGAGAACTGAATTCTTTTCTCCTTTTCTTTTTGGTTTGAGTGTTACTTCCGCTCCCTATCTGATCATTTTTTCCTTGATACGCTATTTTTAGCTTGTGGGTTTGCCCGTTACTAACCGCGGTCATTTTTCGTTCTTTGCTTCGCCCACTCTTACTTTTCATCCTCTTTCTCTCTCTCACTCTCCCCTCTCTCTCTCTCTCTCTCTCTTTCTCTCTTTCTCTCTTTTTCTCTCCGTAACAATTCCTATGGAATATCAATAATTTACTAATCTTTTTGTAAATTTTCATTAACACTACAATTTTAATTTTTTTTTTTTTTGGTGTGAGTGAATAGTCTTTTCACCACATATAATTTGTGGACAATTATTCCTATCAGATATAATTAATTTACAAGTTATTTAAAGTAGCTCAAAATCATCTTAAACAAGTACACACATCATGTATTAATATAGAAGACAATAATTCTAATCGTTATCACGACAAAATATACTAAAGCACCCCAAAAGCATTCCTTCTTCATATACCTAATGTAATCATGTATATTCCAATTAATTTTCTTTCGTTATGCCTATACCTTACACGTAATTATGTCATTATCATATTTACCCAACCCCTCCGCTCGGGCAGGATTTGACACAAGGTCAATTTTTAAGCGGAGTTTAACAGGTTTCAATTTAGAGTTTTCCTTCTCCTAAACTAGTTGCCTCACAAAGGCTGAAGAACCTAGTCTGTCCTACTATTTACCCATAGCTGGAGGGAGAATAATTGGATTCATACCTTCCCCAAGGGTATTAGTGCTATGTGAAATGCAATCAGTTTCGTCCAGGATTTGAACTCGTGTCGCCGTGTCCATTTCCTACGACGATAACCATTACACTACGGGCACCTCCGTAATTAAGTCATTATTGTCTTTATGAATAGAGTGTTCGGCAATGGGCATGAAAACCAGTGTTCAATCCAGGTCGAGTCATACCAATGACTCAAAAATGGTACTTGATGCCATCTTGCTTATAACTGCATTATAAGGTACGGATCAAGAGTAAGTGGAGCAATCCAGGGAATGGAGTAGCGCCATCCCCTAAACTTCGGTGTTGTAGCTATTGAAAAGGGAGCCTTCGGGTCACCCTCGACTAACGTTGCCAACTTTACTTATTGTAGTCATTTGTTTTCGCGTAGTAATATTTTTTTCAGTAATTCGTATCAAATATTAATAATTTGTACATAGTTGTATAGTTTCATATATTCCTTTTAAATACCAACAGTTTTCACACATTTGTTTGATTGATAGATAGGACCATGAAATGAGTGATGATTAAGCAAAATATGGAAAATAAAAATTAATATTAAAATTAAAAACTATTATTACCAATTATAAGTAAAATGAAATAATTATCTTTGATCAACAAAATTTAATAAAGTCTATTTTAATTTTTCTACAAAGATATCAAATAGTTTCTGTGCAGAAAAAGATGAGATTTAACTATTAAAAGTTATCAGGCAAATAGAAGCTAAATTCCAATAATGATAAAATGAAGATCGTCTGCAAATTCGGACGTTACAGTTAAAAGTTTTCAAGATATCTTTCTTTTTTAATCCAGAATCCAACCCAAGAAATGTTATTTGACACATATACAAGATATTTGCATAAATGTTCTCAAGCAATATCTTGAAGATAAGCAATTAACAATTTTACATGATCACAGGTAACGAAAAAGACAAAGTTTTATATTCCAAGTAATATTGATACAATTTTTTAATAAAAACATGAATAAAGACAATTTTTATATGAGTTTTTGCCCTTCTGTTTATATTTGCTAATATGTAATCAGGTAGAAAACAAATTCTATAATAATAGTCTTGAATGATTTTTATCAACGGATACAATAAATGTAATTGGAATTAAAAAACTGTCGCGTTCATTACGACAGTAAAACGAGAATTATTCACAAACAATATTTGTTGGAGATTTTAAAATGAACTTGGTTTCTACTAATATCAAAAACACAAGAAAAATAAAACAATCAGGATAAAAAAAATACGTCCGTTACTCACGTATAAAAAGGAGTTATTCCACTTTAGAGTATCACCTTTTCTTTTCAAAATGAACCCGCTTGTTGAAATTACAATAAAAGATGTACATCAATGCATGAATAATTATCTATAAAAGTTATGATAAAAGTTATGATCAAAACTTTATAAATATTTAAATTTCGACTTTTCTTTAACTGTACGAAAAACCGGAGAAAGATCAAATACGTTTAAAACGTAACCGTCGAATTTTATTTCTGATTCATTCAATTCGTCAAAATATTCTTCTTAATTCAATATTTCTTCAAATTCATCAAAGCAGACGACAATTCTTTGAAACTCAATTGTTGCTTTTTTAAAATTTGAAATGCTGGAGATTTGATTTTTCAAACCCTACACAAAGACACAGCATTTCATCACGTTTATAAGCGTTCCTCCAATGTCCATTTGCCCCATCAGCTTGGGCTGTAGAATTAACCGACTGCTTCCCAGCAGAGAGATAAGACCCCTCCCCATCGAGTGTCCTGGTTATGACACTAAACAATCTGATTGCAAGTTTCCAGTAATGATGGAGGTTTGGGGAATGCAAAATAACCTTCATTGCTATCATTTCCAGGAGTACTCTGGCTTGGAGTTGTATCCCCTGATAGGGTCCAATCTATGGGTCAATTTATGCTAAATTGAATTGATGAAATAGAACAGTTTTGACATTTAAACAGCATACTTCATTTAAACTGCGTACTTATGCTAAACTGAATTGTTTGAAATGGAACTGTTTATATGTATAAAAATTGATTTGGTATTAAATAACCTAAAATGGTTGATGTACCATAAAACCAAACCAAACCAAACCAAACCAATCAAGTGTGTATTTCCCTTTACAAACACGTAAAATAAAATAAAAACGCTTGCAAGAAAATAAACAAAATAAAACAAATAATTGTCTGGGAATGAATTTCAACATGATTTGATAAAAATATTTTTTATTCATGTACAATCACTTCGAGTGGACTTGGTAGATATTCAAAGGAATGAGTGATTTCTAACTCCTGAGCCAACCAGAACAAACCATTCGTCACTGGATGCTGGTTATTCTCATATAAGGAAACCATTTTAGTGGTATCTTAGCTCTCTACAAGCATTCTCGGTTCTGACTTTAGAAGCGAATAAACGTTTCTCTCTTGTTAATAATAAGGAAAAACAGAAAAGCAACAAAAACTAGGAAACTGAAATAGGAAGAAAAACAACGGTACGGATATTTCAAGAAACAAATCGGTGAAATCTCACACGAGAAGTCCTGGACATGGCCACAAATGGAAACCATTAAGAGAGAAACTGGGTCTTTTTATATTGCAGCACAAAACAAGTATATAAAGTCAAATTATATCGAGGCCAAAATCGATAATGAGCAACGGAATAATAATTGAAAATTATGGGGTAACAAAGACGAAATGATCAATCACATTGAAAGCAAATGAGGCAAACTAGTGCAAAAGGAGTATAAGACTTGACACGACTGGGTGGATAAGTTGATCCACTGGAAATTGAGAAAGAAATTGAAATTTAACTATTCTACCAAATGGCGTATTCATAAACCGGAATTTATCCAACAAAATGCGATTCATAAAATTCACCGGTATTTTGAGATACAAACAGATCAGCAGACCCCGTCCAGGAGACCAGATGTACTGTCAATTAAAAAAAAAACTTGTTTTCTTGCTGATATCTGTCACAGAGGAAAAATTAGTTGATTTCCATCGTCGAGTATAAAGCAAAGAAAGCGAAAAGAGAAACGTACTTAAAATTTGCCAGAGAACTCAGAAAGCTGTCAAACTTGAGGGCTTCGGTAATATTGATAAATGCACTTGGAACCGTCCCTAAAGGCTTGGAAATTGGGTGGGAAGTGTTGGAAATTGAAGGACGAATCGAGACAATCCAAACTATAGCATTGGTGAGATCGACCAGAATACTGAGAAGAGTCCTGGAGACCAGAGTAGGTTGGCTCTCATTTAGTTTCCAATGAAAGGCTAGCTGCTAACGCTGATGTGAAAACCATGAAGGAATAAAAATACCTTAGAGTTGATAAACATGTCTACTGTTTTATGCACCGATTAATTCTAAAATTACACATTGCCCAAGTTGAATATAAAGTGACTTTACAAGAAAAGAAACCACTTGCGTGTAATTGAAAGTGATAGATGAGAACCGTTAAAATTCAAGAGTTGTATCCAAGGTTAAAGTTCAGGAATGGGATTGAGATCTGAAGTGGAGGTTTCAGCCTGTTTCAACGGCAAGATGGATCGGGTGACAAAAAGATGGATTGAGCTTTAATTAATCGACTCACTCGTCACGGGGATTTCATTAAATTTCTGATAGTTTTACACCTAATTTTGATAAATCGTCTCAGATCGAAATGTTCAAGAGGGTCTGATTAAATACTTTCTCTGTTTTCTACTCTGACTGTATCTGGCAAAGGATAAGAAAGAAGATATCCTGATAACATTCACCGATATTTGCTTTCCATCCATTTGTTTAACTCAGTGAGAATTGAATTCACACCTGTAATGATAATCTACGTGGTTAACATGCTAACCACTGTTCGACGGTGATTTTTTTTTTATTGTGTACGCCCAGTTAGTTAATCACGCGTAATTTTTCAATAATAATAATAAAAATATTCTGGGATTTTGAAATACAAATGGATCACAAAATCGCGACCAAACGACCGCATTTAGTGATAGTCAACAAAAAATAAAAAGAGATCATGCCGAATAGTGGACTTTGCCGTTCTTGCTGACCACAGGATAAAACTGAAAAAAAAAAAAACGAAAAAAAACGAAAAGAGAGATAAGTACCTACACCTTTCTAGAGAACTGAAAAACTATGGAACATGAAAGTGACAGTTATACCAATTTAATTGGCCCGCTCGGTACAGTGACCAAAGGATTGGTCAAGTGACTTGAGGATTTGAAGATAAGAGAATCAGTGGAGATCATCCAAACGAGAGCATTGTTCAGATCGGCCAAAATGATAATAATAATAATTTACGTCTTGCGAGTTTTTCACAGCAATGTTAGTTGATGGTTTTTACTGGAGTCTGAGACTCATCAAGTGTTTTTATATCTCCAGGACTTTTCTCAGTATTCAGGTAGACTTCAACAATGCTGTAATTAGAATTGTCTTTTTGAATTTCATGGTATATCAACCATCGTAAGATATTTAATGCTAAATTCTGTGTATACATATATAAAATATATATCATTTTTAAACCAATTATGTTGATAACCTTTTTAAACAAGCCTGAACTTATTTTCTTTACGTACAATTAAAAGCTTTCAAAGATTGCCATATATGACTAATAATTCTATTAAATATCAGTCATTCGTTTACACACAGTTAAATGATCAAATAATTCTGTTTCAAACAATTCTTCTTGCACGCAGTATAAATAGTCAAACATTTCTATTTGACCGATAGATACGTCCCTTTCATCTGCTGCCACTCCGGGTCAGTGTAGACCTGGGAGCAATGACAGTGAGGGGGTACTCCACATCCTTCAAATCCCTTAGGCTGGGGCATCACCATTAGATGGTTTAATAATCTCATATCCAGGATACATGTTAGTGGGGGTCTTATCACTCTGCAGAGATGCAGTCGGTGTATTCAACAGCCCTAGCCAACTTGCTTTCCGAGTCTTTGGGGACCATTCCATGAGCGCCAGTTAGCACCGTCATCACCACCACCGTCACGTTCCACAGCTTTTCCAGTTCTCTGACTAGGTTCAAGTACGCGTCCCGCTTTCGTTTTTGATTTTTTTTTTTTTTTTTTTAGATTTTCACTCTGAGATTAACTAGAATGGCAAAATCAATAATACAATAAATTCCCAGATGCATATATTTTTTTCTTTTTTAGTAGAGAAATTATATTGTGAATTGAATAACCATGACCAGAAAATCCGGCGAACACCTACGCACGACATACGGAAACACTGGACAGTTGTTTCGACCTTATTAGATCTCAGCAGCAGTGTATACCGTGATCTCCGGCGCCGGATTTTCTGGTCATGGTAATTCAATTCACAATATAATTCCTCTACTAATATATATATATATGTATATATATATCCTTGCCCATGAGGTCATAATAATTACGTGGATGCGTATTTCTAATCCTTTTGGGAAGACGTGGCCTTGGAGGTGACAGTATCCTCTGTAAAGAGTACAAAAGTAACTTACAAGACACATTCAGGTTACCTGGCCGCGCAATTACTATCACAAGTTATTTTGGCGTCACTTGTGTGCAATGTGTACTGTTGGCTGAGTTGTAAAATTTTGGCTCTGCAATCTGTGGTTGCTGGTTCGATCTCCAGTTGTGAATATCACGGTATACACTGCTGATGAGACCTAATAAAGTCGAAACAGCTCTCCACTGTTTGCGTTGGCTTTTCTGGTAATTCAATTCACATCATTTTTTGTTGTTAATTTTCACAAAGTCTTTTTGGACGGGATTAGATTATACGTCTCTATATCAATATCCCAAGGAATTTAATATGTCTCATTCACTCGGAGGGATTCTGGTGTGTGCAAGTACCATTTGGTAAAATAGTCAAATTTCAATTTCTTGCACAATTCCCAATGGATCAACTACCCCCTTGTGAAATAATCCTTCACCAGTTCTTAACCAAAGAAGTAGGGCGAGAGAAGGTAATGATTTTATGTATTCGATGTATATATGTTTTTTTTTACTGGTTTTTTTTTTTTTTAGGTGAGAGTTTTGTCGTATTGATAGAAATCTCAAAAGAAGATGAGCAGTTCCGTAAAGTGCCTATTTTGTATTTTATTTAGGCCGAAACAGCCAAGTTACATTATTATTATTATTATTATTATTATTATTTACTCCTTTAGAGTTTTTCACATCCGCATTAGCTGATGGTCTTTCACTGGAGTTTGAGTGACAGCAAGCCTCCTAAAGTCTCCAGGACTCTTCTCAGTATTCTGGCCGTTCTCAAAAATGCTGTTGTTTGGACTGCCTCCACTCATCCTCCATCCTATAAGTCTTCCAGTCCCTTTAATATTCCTTTAGATACTGTACCGATTGCAAGTTTTTCACGCAGTGTTAGCTAGTGGTCATTCACAAGAGTCTGAATGAAAGCAAGTCTCTTTAGGCCTCCCAGACTCTTAACAGGACTCTGCAATGTTGTTGTTTAGGTTCTCCTACCGATTTCTAGTTCTGTCAGGCCTTTCTCTATGCTCCTGGGGACTGTTTTGTGCGCACCAACTACAACCGTTAATTCCTTGTTCAAACGCTTAATTAGTTCTCTAGTGAAGTCCAACAATTTTTCAATGTTTACGCTTTTTTTATTTATTTTTTAAAATTTCATTATATGGTCCACCTGAACGGTAAAATCCACAATATGGCAAATTCTCTTTTATTTATTAATTCATTTATTTGCTAATTAACACTAGGTCTGATTTTCTCGTTGGGATTAGGTGATCCATCTGAATCTTAAAATCCCAGAGAATTTTGAATTATCATTATTATTATATCAACCCTCGTGTGTTTTTAACACCAGCGCTTGCTGATTGTTTTTCACTGGAGTTTGAGAGAGACCAAATCTCAAATCTCCAGGACTCTTCTCAATATTCTGGTCGATCTTATTAATACTGGAGTTTGGATGGTCTCCACTCTTCCAGCGATTTCAATCTCTTATCAAGTCTTTTGGGACTGGTCCAGGAACACCGATTATCACTAGTATCAGTGTCACCTTTATGTTCCATAAGGCTCTTTTATTGTAAGAGTTAGCGATATTGACTAGTGGACAATTAATCATGAGTTTGAGTCTCACTGGTTCCTCCTTACATCAGTGCAACAATAAAAGCAACACAACAAAGAGTCTGTTATTCCAAACAGATTTCTTAATACAAACAATACGTTTGACATTATCTGTGAAAATACCGTCTAAGAACCCTTATATCGTATAATGGTTAGCAAGATAGGCTTGCAGATCATTGCTGCAAAGCTTGATTTTCATTGGATGTCCAATACTTTTGGTTTGATGTAACAACTCAGCTAAGTAATCTAATAAGGTAACTCGAGAGGTTCAATGGTTAACACGTTGGGCTAATAGACCACAACTCATGAGAACGATTCTTACTAAGTGTCGTAGATTTCTAGCAGTGTTCCACAAGCAAGATTTGACAAACAAACAACAAGTGATAGTATTTATTCTTTTCCTGTCATATTCTTTTATTCGGAGACGAGACAGATATATTCGTGGTGAGCATGGTGTCGGAGCACCCACCTCAGTGAAAAAAATGGTAAAAGGATGTTATGACTCAATTCCTCTTCCCACAGAGCCTCGGAATCAACATGCAGGCCTATTTCAAGTGGAGGCAGTGCTACTTAGGATTGTGAATGTGAGTGCTAGAAGATCTGACGCCTGATATCTGGACTCTGCGTCATGTCAAAAAGCACGAAAACCCTGCAATAACATCACCCTTAAAATCTCTGCTGCCTCACTTCCCAGATTTTAATCTCTTTGATTATTATTTGTGAGACGCAGTTGATGGAGAGACCCACGAAACTCCGTGCAAAACCAAAGATGAACTGAACGAGGGAATAACAGCAGAATTTATCCAATTCAAACAAGGAGACAATCAGGAAGGTTTGCAGAAGGCCGTGGTTGAAGTTATTGGTGATTTCTTTTAATAAATTTAATCTCTTGTAATTAAAGTTGGTTGGTTGGTTGGTTGGTTGTTTTACGGTGTATCAACCCTTTTCGAATAATTTAACGCCAAATTAAATTTCAAACAATCCAGTTTTGTATAAGAATAGTTTTTGTTTTCCAACAGTTAGATGTCAAAATATTTTATTTCCGACAATTCACTTTAGCATTTGTACACAGTTTAGTTGTATTTGATCCCAAGATAGAGCCCTATCAGGTGAAACCACTCCGGGAAATAGTGGACCTGGGAGGGATGGCAATGAAGGAGTACTTCCCATTCCTCAAAGCTCCTACATTCGTGGTACGTTACCAACAGATTGTTTAGTGTCATATCCAGGACACTCGTTGGGCGGGGTTTTTACCCATCAGCAGAGAAGCAGTCTGTGTATTCTACAGCCCAGCCGACAGGGCAATTTATTTCAAGATATTTTTCGGTAACTTTGGTAAATACATCTGAAAAAGTGAGATGTCAGTATTATTTGTATTTTTACGTAATCAAGACGACAATTTATCTATTAGACCATGTAGTGTTGTCTTTCCATATTGTAAATAAGGGGTATACATTTTCTATGTTGGCATATTCATATATTTGATTATATATATATATATATATTGTACATATACATTTAGACGAGGGTACTCAAACATGCAGCCCCCTCAGTAAGGGGCAGACGTATTCATCTCTTTTACAAGGGCATTAGCAAAACGCAAACAGCCCCATCCAGGTTTTGAACTCGGCTCTGAGTTTTTTTTTTTTTTGCCAGCGATGACCATCACGCTACAGAAAGTAAAGGAAAGCCGACTGTGTGTGTTCCTAGATATGTCAAGTTTTCTTCCCTCAAATGCTATTAATTAATACGACACACGAATAAAATGCGGGTTAAAAGGTGTAGGATGCCGTTAAGCTCAAGAAATTGATTTAGTGGCCTGTCAGAGGATACGATTATAAGAATCAAAGAGGCGATAGAAAGGACATCAGTGCGTTGCGCCTAGTGTTTATTAGAAATGAATTGTCGATTTCTTTGGTGATTGGAACACATAATCAGATTAGACATAATGATCGGCCAATGAATCGAGCAGGGTAAGCGCGAAGAGAAGGGAACGTGTCGGAAAGGACGCAAATAGGGGACACAACTGTCATGAAAACCGGTATTGACTCTGTGGGAGACGCAGGCAGAATTATCAAAATCAGACAATTGAACGCAAAGAAATATTAAAAGCCGTTCAATGTCAACGAAAAAAAAAAGAACTAAACATTTTCGATTTGCTTATTATGGAATCGATCAAATGTAAAACTGTTTGAATTGATTTGTTGGAAATTGAATGCCGCTGCTATTCTGGGCGGTGAATGTGTCTCAGAAGTTTGGCAAAGTTATGACTTGAATAAAAAAAATTAGCGAGATCGATAAATCAAGTAATTTTCCTATTTAACCTTACAACCAACAGTGAACACAAACAGTTATATAAATCAACCAGTTCAGGAAATACATATATAACAAAATAGTTGAAATATAAATAAACTGCTATTGAGCGAATAACAACAACATAGACACATGACCTCTCTAATGAAATAAAACAGTAACTCTTCCAAGTTGTGTTAGTATTACATTATAGCTGCACCTCTTGGACTTTTCCAACTACTTGGAAAAAAATTAAATCGGACCTACTCAAAGGTGATTTTTTAAATAACATCCTGGAAGCAGCACCCTAAAAACCGCAGCTGTACAGCCACTAATTTCTCAGTTTATAAATCATCCAAAAAAGACGAACAAGATATGTTGGGAATTACACGAAAAGTAATGATTATCTAATAAGCGATATTCTCTCGTGGATTCCTACGCATGGATACAAAATTATTGGTTCACTAACAAAGACTGACTTTCGTTTGAATTGATTAAAATCTATTGTCTACCTCCCATCTCCTAAACTATACAAGTAAGCCTAACAAGACATGCAGGACAAGTAAGGACGATCCTGTAAGTGACGTTCTCTAATGGACTCCCATTCATGGACAGAATTATATATATATATATATATATATATATCAAAAACAACGACTACACGCTACTTCAAAAAAAGGAAATAAATTTTATAGATAAATTCAAACCTAAGTTAAATAAGACATGAACCGTACACACAAAAACCGAAATAAACGTCTCTATCTCTCTCTCTCTCTATATATATATATATATATATATATATATAGAGAGAGAGAGAGAGAGAAAGACGTAAAAACATAAG
This sequence comes from Sepioteuthis lessoniana, assembly GCA_963585895.1. Classification (NCBI taxonomy): domain Eukaryota; kingdom Metazoa; phylum Mollusca; class Cephalopoda; order Myopsida; family Loliginidae; genus Sepioteuthis; species Sepioteuthis lessoniana. Next base: position 134,756 of record CAUZXS010000165.1, read on the forward strand.
TAATATAAAACCGTTCAAGCTACAAACACAAGTAAATCAAAATCTCATTTAATACCCATTAACTAGACCTTATACCAAACATGTTCTCAGATGAAAAAAAAATCTGAAAACACACACACACACACACGCACACACACATACATACACTGACATGTGTATGCACATACAAAAAAAAGAAGAAAGAACTACCAGTAAATTTAAAACCACAGAACTCCCCAAGATACACACTTACACACGCAAAAAACTGTTAGTGAAACCCAAAACCACTCGAACGCCAACGCACACATACACACACTCACACACACAACTATAAACATATCAAATATCAAAGACGGGTAAAGCAGACCAAAGTAAACACACTCCAGGATAGAGGGACAACAAACCCCAATATAATCCAGCCTGACCAACCAAAGGTCATTTACATTGGAAACAAGTATGAGTTCAAGTCACATTAAGTACCCCATTAACAAAGCCTTGTGCCACATATGTTCTCTGACAAAATCAACAAGGTGGTAACGTACATATGTATAACAAGGATATATATATAGTGAGATATGAACAGACTAATATATATATATATATATATATATATATGAGAGAGAGAGAGAGGGAGATAGAGGACACGAATTGAGTGTGACAGGATGACCATATGAATAGACTGAAAGAGATAAATGCTAATTTATATAAGATAGATTATATATATATATATATATATATATATATGTGTGTGTGTGTGTGTGTGTGTGTGTTATATATATATGTTATAAATATATGTTATATATATATATGTGTTATATATATATATATATATATATATGTGTGTGTGTGTGTGTTATATATATGTGTGTGTGTGTGTGTGTTATATATATATGTTATATATATATATATATGTGTGTGTGTGTGTGTGTGTGTGTTGATGATAAAAATTATATATATATATATATATATATATATATATATATAGAGAGAGAGAGAGAGAGTAGGAGGGACATAAATTGTCTGTGACAGAAAGATCATATCAGTAGACTGGGAGATGTAGATAAATGCTAATTCATATATGATAAATAAAGGCTATTTTCTTAAAAATACTTAATGATTATTAAATATATTATGATGACCGTCTCAAACAAAAGAAGATATCCTTTGCTATGAAAGTGCTCAAAAAAGACCTCTCACGACACGTACTACCTCAGAGAGTGATCAGGGGAAAAGTTTGTGTGGGTATCTAATACTAGAACCACAAATATAGATATGTTTATGCTAAGAAAAGCATTAAATCGAGTAAAAATAATAAGACTTGTAAATACATACAAAGATAGATATTTAGTGTGGCCGACTAGCAAGGACTTACATTTATCAACAGAGTTGGGACACTGGATATTGTCTACAGGTCTAAGAGTGATGCCTGACAGGGACAGAATGCGAGAGAAATTCCAGAGAATCCGTACTGTCAAATTGACAACATAATGATTATGGTGACTCTCACGTGAAAACGTCGTGATTACTAAAATATATATTAATGACAGAACTAAAACAAAATAAGTACACCTTTACTATGACAGGGGTTAGGGAATCATACGGCTAGTACTTCCACTTAGGGTGTCACTACGAAAAGTTTGTGTGGATATCCAATCCTAAAACAACCAATATAGATATTTTTACGGAAAGAAACAGCGTTAAGCGGAGTCAAAATAAAAGCTTGCCCAGTCGACTGGGGCTGTAGAATACACTGACTGCACCTCTGCAGAGGGGTAATACCCCCGCCCAAACGAGTGTCCTAGATATGACACTAAGCAATCTGATGGTGAGGTCCCAGTAATGCTGAGGCATGGGGAATACGGAGCACCCCTTCAATGCCATTGCTCCCAGGTCCACTTTAGCCCGGCGTGTAGCACCTGATAGGGCCCTATCTATGGGTTAAATAGAACTAAGGGCATACTTATGCTAAACTGAATATCTTGAAATAGAAATGTTTTTTGGCAATTGAACCGTGCTTACATTTGAACTGTGTGCTTGTGCTAAACTGAATTATTTCAAATAGAACTGTTTTATGACATTGAAACTGTATTTACACTAAACTGAATTGTTTAACATAGAACCGTTCTGACATGTAACCGTGTAAATAAAATCTGTACTTTTACTAAACTAAATTAGCTGAATAAGAATTGCTTGACTAAACTGAATAGATCGAAATTGAAATGTTTTTTTTTACAATTAAATTGTACTTACATTTAAACTGCGTGCTTATGCTAAACTGAATTGTTTGAAATAAACTATTTTTGACACTGAAACTGTACTTTCACTAAAATATATTGTTACATATAACTGCTTGAATAGTTTGAAATAGAAATGTTTTTGACAATTAAACTGTGTACTCATGCTAAACTGAATTGTTTTAAATAGAACTGTTTATTTACATAAAAATGGATTTAATATATTATGGCATATTAACTTATAAAGGTTAATATGCCATAAAACCCAACTTACAAACAAACAAACAAACATAAAAGCACTTGTAAATAATTGTGCCTTTTCTAAGAAGGATGTAAGCAGAAAACTCTAATAAAAAAATTATTTGTTGACAATATTTAGATCTGAATATTTTTGTTCTCTGACCTATGTGGATCTCGAATAACCTCTGATGCTAACCTCAGATAGCCTTTGTAAGAAGGAGACGTTTTGAGAGTTTTCATGCCAAACATTAAGTCAATAGACCTTGTTGCTTTAGAGTGAAAGTGGTGAGATTATATACACACGGACGCATAGGAATTTTATTTAATGGAATATTTTTAAATCCATGTACCGAGATACATATATGCAAACATCCACATACGCATACGTACACCGATGCAAATAAATGAACAAACTCATATCAAAGTAAAATAGTTTGATTGTGCAGTGGGATATATAAATAGATAAAACAAATGAACTGTTATCTGAGGCTTATTTGTATAACTAGAAAGAGAGAAAGAGACAAATATATCGGCAAATAGTTAGGTAGGTAGATATTGATATGTGTATATATATATATATATATATATAGAGAGAGAGAGAGAGAGACAGAGAGAGACAGAGACAGAAAGAGATGGAGTGTGCTATAGAAATAGAGGAGATATATATGAATAGACAACGATAGATAATTATAGACACGAAATGACTAATATATACATATATATATATATATATATATATATATATATATATATATATATATATATTTATGTAACAAAGAGTTAGAGAGACAGTGAGATGGATTGTGCTATAGGAGATATATATGAATAGACAACGAAAGATATCTTTAGACACGAACTGACTAATATATATATATATATATATATATATATATATATATATATATATATATATATATATATAATGTAATTTGAAAAATCCAACCACTGTTAAATTGTCATTATAATTTCTTTTCGGCGAAGAATGTAATCTTTGTCTCTTCAGGTAACATAAATACTTAATTGGAGGGTGAAAATGACAAATATGTATTACAGTATGTATAAAAATAAAAAGGATAAATAAATAAAATAAAAAAAACGTTCAGGCGAAAAGGAAAGGGAGGGAAACATTAAAAATGTTAAAAACCCAGACTGGATATATATATATATATATATATATATAAAGTGAGAGAGAGAGAGAGAGAGAGAGAGAGAAGATGAATTGGCAGCGGTAAGATGATCAAATGAATCGATTGAGAGAGATGGATAATTTACAAAAAATAGATGCATCACATTTATAGATAGATAGATAGATACTCCACCTGACTATGGTTAATTCCCGTTTCATAGCCTGTGGGAAGCAACGGCAGGTATCGGCCACTCAATAAATGGAAATAAAACAGAGTTCCTCCGTTTAAACCAATAAGCCATTTTCACTTCAAGTTGAAAGTTTCTGAAATTAATTGACTTGTTCGCATACATCTGGAGTCATATCACATCTACTAAAAGTGATGTCAACATACGCACAGAGAAGGTGTGGACTGATATCGACAAGTTGTCAAACATATTGGAGTTTGGTATCTCTAATAAAAAAAGGGATTCCTTTCAAACCGTGCGTGGCTGTGTCGGTACTACTATATGGATGCACCAAGGACACATTAACGAAATGCATTTAGAAAAAGGTGGATGGAAACAACACAAGTATTCTACGTGCTGTTTTGGACAAATCCTGGAAGCAACACCCCACAAAACAGTAGCGGTACAGCAACCCAATTCCTATCTCACAAACCATTCAAGACGTAGAAGACTTACTGTGAACAGCAGGGGTAGTAGGGATGATATCATAAGTGACGTTCTCTTTCGGACTCATACACATATAGTGGCGAGAGTTGGTCCACTGGAAAGGACTAATATACATCAGCTCTCAGCAGACACTGATGCCGTCTAGAGGACCTGCCAAAAATGATAAACAATTGGGATGGATTTTTAAAGACTCATGCAATACTTTGCCATAAGCACAACTTAGTAATGATATATATATATATATATATATATATATATATATATATATATATATATATATATATAAGCATTTTCTCTTATAAATATGTTTGATTAAATAGAACGGACGATTCGTGTTTGACTATTCTGTCTCTGACCCATTCAAGTCTGCAGTTGAATTGTTTGAATTTTGGATGGAATTAATTTAGGAAGGCGCCGTATGTTTCCCGAGTACTTTCGTCCCTAACCAGAGCCATCTTTGGTTAATCAAAAAGTCAAATAGCAGACACAATAACAAGTCAAATATATTCATTTAAAAATAGGAGCAAAAACACAATATTTTTCTTTAAGAGACAATTTAAAAAAAAGTTATTTCATTTTATGTAAGATTTATGTAAGATTTTCCTATGTAAATTTCACTTTGAATAAATGAGTAAGTAAAGTTGGCGACCGTAGTCGAGGGCGACTCGAATGTTCCTTTTTTAATAGCTAATACACCGAGGTGTCGGGAAGGGCGCTACTTCTTTCCCTGGATTTCTCCACTTTACCCTTGATACGTACATTATAATGCTGAGAGTTAGGCCAGATGACATCAAATACCATTTTTTGAGTCTGGTATGAATCGACCTGGGATTGAACCCTGGTCTATCAGGCTATTGGCGAACACTCTAATCACTCGATCTCTGATAACTAAAATATAGTGAAACTCGTCTTCATAAATGTACATATTTTTAAGTAGAGGAATTAATATTGTGAATTGAATTACCATGACCAGAAAATCCGCCGAACACCTACGCACGATATACAGGAACACTGGACAGCTGTTTCGAACCTATTAGCAGTGTATGCCGTAATCTCAACTACTGGAAATCGAACCAGTGACCACAGATTACAGTCGCGAAACGCTACAACTGAGCCACCCGTTCATATCACTCACAAGTGACGCCAAATCAACTTCTTTATAAATTCTATTTTCTCGTTTGTGATTTTCTTTAGTTGACATTTGTCGCTTTATTTTTTTTTTTTTAGGGCTGGGGCTACAAATCTTTTTAAGGACAATTAAATCCTCTAGAACCGGCTGACTAGTACGATATTTTTATTGTGTACTGCGTGAAAAAAATTGTGTACATGTATTTTTGGCTCATTTCTCCTGGCTTTTACTTTGTTTTTGTCTCATTTGTTCAGCAAGAAATAATTTCCTTTTTTTAAGTTTAATTCAGCCGATAAACTGTTTAGGCGTAAAACGCAATTGATATTATTTCACTTGTGATCAAGAACTTTTAAAAAAAAAAAAATGAAAGCTTGTATTATCCAATGTATTGCCGAAGCAATGTCAACAAGACACAAAAGTGATCAATCAACGAAAGACTTTCAGTTGTAATTAAGGAAAGGTTTTTCTTTTCTTGTCTGTTTTTGACAGAAATTTTTGATTGTTTCTTTTCAGAGATTTCTTTTTAAATTAAAATCGACGTTTTTATATTCTTAATTGATTTTTTTAATCAGGATGTAGCAGTTTCTACCAAAAACGAAATGAAAAAATAAAAACTTTTAAAAAGTAAACAAACAAAAAAAATATTAATAGATTTTTTTTCGGTATTTAAAAAAATATGAAATTAAGTTTTTCTTACTGGTGAGAAAGTCTTTTCAAATATTGATGAAGAGAGTATAAAAAGACAAATAAAAAAATAAATGAAGAAAAAAAAAAGGCAAAGCAAACCAAACTATCCAAATATTTTTATTTTTAATTTATATTATATTTTATTAGTTGCAGTTTAACTACATTCTATGATCGTTCTAAATTTTCAAGAATCGAAATTGAAATGTTATCTGTGAAATTCATGAAGGATTAATTTTCCATTAGATATTCCAATAACGTCCATATTTACATCATATATTGACGGATTAAAGGTATAATAAAAAAAAATCATCGTTTAAGACACTCAGTGGGGATCGTTTAACTGTTAGCAAGATTGTTGCTTGAAGTTATTTGCATTCTAAAATGTCCCTAGGGCGAAACATTGCTTTTAAATGAAATTTATTTAATCCTTGTAAGAACGGTTTCTAGTATTTAGAGAGATATTTCACATTGCTGTTTGCCCAGTCGGCTTGGGCTATAGAATACACTGACTGCTTCTCTACAGAGGGGTATGACCTCTCCTCAATGAGTGTCCTAGATGTGACATTAAACAGTCTGATCATAAGGTTCCAGTAATGCTGGACATTTAGGGAATGCAGAGTATCCCTTCATTACCATCGCTCCCAGGGTTCCACTCTGGCTCGGAGTGGTAGCACCTGATATAGTCCTATCTATCGGTCAAATAGAATTGAACTGCCTACTTATGCTAAACTGAATAGTTTGAAATAGGATTTTTTTGACATTTAACTGTGTGTAGACAAAAAACTATTATTATACAAAAGCGAATTGTTTCAAATAGAACCGTTTGACATTTAACTGAATGACTTAAAATAGAAATGTTTTTGTCACTAAATAACGTACAAATGCTGATATGTCATGATATACAACCAACCAACCAACCAAAACCTGAAATATCATCTATTTACAAACACACACACACACACACACACACACGCGCGCGCACATGCATTCACATAAGCGTGGGGCTTTCAATAAGTTTCCAGACTTCTTTTGTACAGGAATTTAAAATTGTCGTAGACTCTTGAAAATTCAGTATCTAATTGCTATACATCTTATGAGATGACTGACCTATTTTTATGATTTCAGCTTCAAATCAACAGCTACAGAAGCAATTTGAATACACCCTACTAAAGCCTGATTGTCACAGCTGGTGAATTTCAAAAATGCAATCTGGACGTGAGGACACTTTAAAAGAGCGATATGCAATAAAATTATGTTTTAAACTTGGAAAGAAATGCCACAGAAACGTATGGACGGCTTCAGACTGCTTTTGGAGCCACTTGCATGAATTGAGCATCAGTTTTTGAGTGGCATAAGAGATTCAAGGAAGGCAGGGAGTCTGTGAGGGATGATAAGAGGTTTGGGAGGAGTAAGGAAGTCAGAACACCAGAGCTGATTGGCCAAAGGGTTAGGGTTAGGGTTAGGGTTACTAAGTTGAGGTTTTAAGGGAGTTCAGGAAGAGATTCCTCGGGAAGAGGCAAGCACTCTTCAAATCGGCTCACTGGCATTTCCAGCAGCACAATACACCAGTCCACAACTCCATCCTTGTCACAGACTATTTGACGAAGATGGGTATCAAGACAGTTCCTCAGCCTCTTTATAGTCCAGACCTTGCTTTATGTGACTTTTGCTTATTC
>CAUZXS010000165.1:145000-166186 GCA_963585895.1 Sepioteuthis lessoniana
GAGACGTATATATTGCAAATTCTCGAGGTTCTCCATATCAGAATGAAACACGCCAAACTCAATAGAATCAATTTTAAATCCAATACTAATGTACCTTATTGTTTTTGATTACTGCTGCTACTTATAGAAACGAATAAAATGCTACAGCAATACATCAGTATAAATAATAAACTCTTACAAAGTAGTAATGTTCATGCAAAGGTCACATGATTTTTACAATATACACACCCCTGATGATTGTCTTAGATCGGGCAGAAAATACTTGGGTAACAGTTAGTTATGGGAGTTTCATCTACCAATTCCCGCCGGATATAATAAAATATGACTTTTTATGAGTGGACCTTGGAGCGATGGCAATGAAGACGTACTCCGCATTCACCAAAGCCCCAGCATTACTGGAGCTTCACAATCAGATTAGTATTACATCCAGCCAACTTGTTGGCGAGGATGGTCTTACCACTCTGCAGAGATACAGTCAGTGTATTCTAGCATCCCAGCCGAATGGGCTTATATAATTTCGTACCGAAATAATTTGACCAATTCTTGTTTAAATGATCTCGAATTTTATTTACATGGATACAAGCCACTCCAAATTCTATGTTTAATTTTTGTGACTTTTACATTTTAGCTTTGGAAATTTCATTCACTGGAAAAGGAAAAGGTGTTTAAACATTAAACATGGAATGCTGAGTCTTTTTTACACTTGCTGTGAAAATTTATAATCATTTAAACGAGAATTGGTCACGTTATATACACTAATGGCATCAATATTTTTGAAGAACTGTATATCATAAATGATATAAAATTCCTTGAGACTTCTTATATACGAATACATTTTTTTCATAATCATACTTACATTTCGAATTTGAGATTTAATAAACGTAAAATTGTATTTTGTTGATCTGGGAATAATGGCCGACTCCAATCTCTCTACTGATCCAGAACTCAAGCTTCATTACTGGGTCCAAATCAATGACATTTATTCAAGTGAGTTATAATTAACAAAGCTTTTGGTTCCGGTGTGGCAAAAGGCTCAATGAACGAGGCACTCAATGAGACTCGAATTCACTCGTGAAGGTTTGCTAATCTAGCTTGTCATCCATTACACCACCCGAGTTGCCCTTCAACGAAGTATATTCGACGCTGATATATGCATATGCATATGCATCATAGCTTTTTAAAGATTTCCATTTAAAGAACATGGAGGAATTACCTCCCTTGTTTCAGATTTTACAAAACCAAAACCGGCCGGAGAAATACGGACGAGGCTGTTGATACACGTCGGCCACCAACATTCTACATCATGCTTTCATTTTACGAGTTCCTGTGTTTATAAAAGTACTATCGCTTTTAATCACTTTTTGATTCTCTCCATTTTCATTGCATTTGCGATTGAGGCAGGATATGTTGACTCAAGATTATACCTAGAATTTGTTTTTTCATTTGAAATATTTATTCGCCTTCTATTCAAGTGTAAAATTAAAATTCAAGCAATTTACTTTTCTGCCAATAGGTAAGACAAGGATTTTTTTTTCTTTAAAAATTATTTGGTTTCTTTCTTTCTTTCTTTCTTTCTTTCTTTCTTTCTTAATTCATTTATTTACTTTTCTTTATTGTTTCAGATTAAAACGTTTCTTTTTTTTTGTTCTATTCTTTCTTTCATTTTTTCTTTCTTTCCTAATTTTCCGTAGTGAAGTTTTTTTGTTTCCTTCTTTCACTGATCATGCATTTTTTTTTTCAATTTTATTTACTTTAGATAAGTTTCATTCATTCATTCATTTTTTTCTATTGAAATATTTCTTTCTTCTCGTCATATGCTTTCTTTCGTTTTGTTTTCAGATAAGATTCTTTCTTTCTTTCTTTCTTTCTTTTTAACTTTCTTCTTCTTTTCTTTTTTATGACTTTGTATGACTATATTTCGATTCAGCTCACAATACAAAACAATTGATTAAATTAACGATTTAAATTGGAAATACATAGACATACCCTTCCACTCACACACACACACACACACACACACACACACACACACACACACACACACATATATATATATATATATATATATATATATATATATATATATATATATACATATATATATATAAACTCGAATGCTGCAACATTGATATGCAATCATTTGGCTATCCCCAAGCCACAAATATTTTTTTTAGTTCTTTTTACTCAATTCACTTCTATTTATTGAATAGAATAGAAAAATGCATTTCAATTGTTTATGTGCAGATGCAACACAAAACTGAGTTGTAAATTTCAAATTACAATTGAAATGGTAAAAAAGAAAACAAGTAGTAAATTTCAAGTCGAATGGGTAATTTTGATTTTTTTTTTCTTTGTCGCGTGTGTGTTTGTTTTTCGTTGTTTTTTTTTTTTTTTTTCATTTTTGACGATTTTGCCTTCGAATGAGCGAAAGCTTAAAGCTAATATGACTGTAATGAGTTTTGAAATTTGAGCAATCTTCTTGTAGAAAAGTCTATTATCTCTAAATCTCTCGTTTTTTGGTAATAACATGCTTTTAGGTGATGTCATGAAATAAAAAATAAATTTCAGGTTCGATCCCTGGATACGTGAAAGCGATGTGACTTACGTTCAAGTCCCGCTGAAAACAATAAAAACACTAAACAACGATGAACTTGCTTAATACTTAGATGGGTGTTTAAGTAAGCAACAACAAATACTGTAAACAACTAAAGTTACGTGTGTCATATTTAAATGAAGCTTTTAAATAATAGCAGGTATCAGATCAGTGACAAGTTTTATTTGTTTATTTATTTATTTACTTTTATTTTTCAATGATTCTACCATTTCCCTCAGGCCTGGCCTGGAATTTGAAGGAATGCATAGAACCCCTTCATTGCCAATACACCCGGGTCCACTCTAGTTTGGAGTGCTAGCTACTGCTAGGGTCCAGTCTACGGATTAAATAGAACAGTTTGACATTTAGTCACTTTTCATATAAATGACTGATGTTTAATTGTATTTCTAGAAATATAAAACTTTTACTATTAACTGGGTGTAAACAACTGACTCTAATTGAATTCTTTGTGATATATAACAATACTTTGAATTATGGAAACTAATGAGCAATGTTGAAAAGAATTATTCCTGTTAGATAGAAATACTTGAAACTCTTTAACTGTGTGCCTAAAATGAATTTTTGGTATTATATACCAATACTTGTAACCATTTGACTGTGTGCAAATAAAAAAAATAGTGTTGAAAGAATCAGTCTTAACTTGCCAGAATTGTAACCACTTCACGGTCGAAAAATGTCGATTAACGTTGAAACGATTTAACTGTGTGCAAACAAATAATAAATAGTAAATAGAATTATTCCTGTTAGATAGAGATACTTAAAACCATTTAACTGTGTGTAAAAAAATGAGCGTAGAGTCATTTAAAAATATTATAACGTGTTTAAAAATCATATATATTTAATATGTATGTATTGAGAGGATTTCGCATTAAATAACCGATAAGGTTTGATGTCCCATAAAAAGTAACCCAATCAAACCAAACGAAAATCTCATGCATTAGGGATAAAATTTGATTCCAGATTTTCTTGTGTTGTATGGTGGTGCTGTTTGATAAGATATCTCCCTGAATCTGAATCTTTTCTAAACCCAAGTTAGATTTGGTTTTTTTTTTTGGCTTTTTTGCTTATTGATGACATTTGAACCTTTTTGGGTTATTTAATGCCATATCCATGCTAGTTGAACATTAATGGTTCCTATTTTTCTCAATTTCTGGGATGAAGCTTGATAATTGTTATTACTTAAAATATTCAGACTATCGATCTCATCTTTATTATTATTGGTCCTGTCAGCTGGCGCTATAGAATACACCGGCTGCATCTCTGTAGAGGAGAAAGACTTCCTTTCAACGAGTGTCCTGCATGTGACACTAAACTATCTGATTATGATGCTTCAGTGATGCTGAGGTTTTGGAGAATGCAGAGTCCCGCTTTATTGCTATCGCTCCCAAGTCCACTCTGGCCCAGAATCGTAGAACCTGATGGGTCGAATAGAAATAAATTGGTTACTTATGTTAAACTGAATGTAACTTAATGGCCGAGGGATTTCGGTGTATGCCTTTGAGTTTAGTTTCAGCTCATTGCATGGGTTACTTAGGTGCAACATTAACACAGGTGTTTACGCGCGCACGCGGAGCGGACGTGTCCCTCAGAGATGTCATAATAGCCCAGTTTGGAAACGGAGGCTAGCGAGTGCGAATGACGTCACGCACCGGAAGGATTTTGGGAGATTTTGAAAAAGTCAGTTAATTAAGATGAGACCTGCCTCGGGGGAAGACGGTTGGTTTTCGCTTGTTCGTGGAGACCTTTGTGGCGGGTGCCACACTTGTGTGTGTGTGTGTGGGGGTCTCAGATGAAAAAGCCAGAATAGAAAGATTGTGCCTCTCTCTCCTTATGTCGAAGAACCTTTAAACTCAAAGGTAATGAAAGGTTTCGCACCAGAACTGAGAAGTCGTTACGTGTTTTTCGTGTTTCGAGATTCCTATGTTCTATGTTCTGTCTTTAGAGACATTCGATATACGTTTCACACATAGCCATATCATGGCTATGGAACATGAATTGCTAAAAATAGAACTGTTTCGACGTTTAAGTTGTGTGTTTATTCTAAACTGAATTGTTTGAATTATAACTGTTTATATTTGTAAAAATGGATTTGGCATTAATTGACCCTTAATGGTTGATAAGCCATAAAACCAAACCAAACAAAATGTATTGTTATACTCCCAAAGTTTCGGCTAATATGTCCTTCAGCAAGGATACATGGTGCCGTGGACAAGGCTTTTGATGGGAAAGTGCTTCTAAGTGAAGTCATCTGGGGGTTGCAGGTTCGATCCCAACAACATATAAGAATAACAAGGAACACTTATTATAACTTAACAATTGTACCCGGTCATAGTTAACAGAATTGGAACAATCCCTCCCTATGGTTCAAATAAAGTGTTCAGTTCTAGATTCTCAGTGCACTCCCGTGTTCGAGATGAAACACCTGAAGAAGAGAAAAGAACATATCGGCCGAAGCGTTGTGATTTTAACCATAAAGAAGAGGTCAATAGTCGAAATATTCACGTAAAATCAATGGTACTATTTAACCCATATCTAGGAGGATTAAGGGTTTACATACGTGAGCCTACTGGATCGAGTAGAGTTCGTACTCGCTAGCAGAGAAGTCGCAGACCAGCAAGGCTAGCCACGACGCTAGAGGGATTACCTCTAAACAAATTTAAAAAGACAGCAATTAGGGAAGTGAAATTATCATCATCATCAAGGTACACTGACAGTCTGGATTTGTTTAATACTCTCTATCTGTCCCAAGTGGCTACCGCTTCGGAGAGGTTGTCTAGACGGTGTCCAATGTCCGCACAGAGCTGATGCATGTAAATCGTTGCTTGTCGGCCAACACTGGCGTGTTCATGTGAAGGGTCAATAGGAGAATGTCGATTTTGTATTTATTCTTACTTCCCTACTAGAGCCCCACGTCTTGCTCATCTCACGAGGTATTTTTTTTAATGGAAAACTAGTGACCGTACAGCAGATGTTTTGTAGAGTGCTTTTTCCAGCATTTGTTCCAAACAGCTCGCAATATCCTCTTTTGGTTCCCATTTTGTCATAGACATTAATGTAAGAGTCACACCTATGTCAATTTTAATTTTTGATTTTTTTTGCAATTTTTTTTTTACAAAACATTCCCCACTTCCCATTCAGTAATGTGCTCCTCCATTCGTGAAAACATTCGGGTGATTAAAAGTATACTACATTCTGTGTTTGTGATCATGTTTTTGGGTGAATAAATATCTTGATAAGCTAGTATTTTTAATCAATATGATTTATAAGATCAATTTTTTATTGAATCTGGATGGTAGAATAACGAACAAAATGATGAAAGATAAAAAAGAACTCGTTCTATGAATTTGGTTAATCTTTAAACTATTTCCTTGTAAGTTGGTTTTAAGGACAAAGAGTGTTTTATCTGTTTTACCTTGTCGGAAATGGAGTCAATGATTCGAGTTCAAATCCCGAACTCGGTAGTTTTCGTTCAATTCCTTGTTAATGTACTTCGGAGTCTTCTGAGTTCATATATAGGTTATAAGTAGGTCAGACTGTGATATCTAGCCTTGAAGGTTAACAAATAAAACGAATTGAATGAATAAACACTTTGAATCCAAGCACTCGACAGATTGATCGGTTTTTTCATGTTCAGTCAAAAATATTGTTTATATAGATTGGTTTGGTTTGTTTTCTTTGTTTAATGGCATATCAAGCTTCATGTGATATTAAATGCCGAAACTATTTTTACTGAAGAACAGTACTGGAACTATTTAAACCATAGCCGGGTGGATAAGAGAGTGTGCACATTTCACAAGGGTATTTGTCCCAAACTGGACATAATAGCATAATTGCAATTCAAACTAACTACGATGTCACACTCTAGCAGATTAGCCACAACTAATCGGGGAATCCCGCCTCTCTCTCTCTCTCTCTCTATATATATATATATATAAGCAAGATATTTAGAATATTTCAATATGCCATTGTTACATGCTTTTTTTTTTTTTAATCTATCGTCCGGGTGATTTTAGTATGTGCTCCGACATCTAATTCGAAACATTTTTCTTAGCGTTGTATTACAATTATTAGTTTTCTGTTTCAAAATGTCGTGGGAAGACGCAACGGCTGATCATTACTGCATCTCTTTCAAGGATGAGAATAATGTTCTGGTCGTATTTCGTATTCGAAACAACTCTATAATTTGTTGGAAATTTACTCTCCACCCACATAAATATTAATGCCGACGCATCAACATCTTGATATTACAATGACTTACTAGACTACCTTGAAAATGACTAATGGATTTGTCGAAAGTGTAATGTTCTTTTTATGTAATATTTCTGAACTAATTTTGAAAACCAAGTGATAAAATCTATGTTTGTTTAAATACATATGACAATACTATATATATATATATATATTGTCATCCACAGACAGACTGTTTCGTTCTATCAGAACTCTTCAGTGTGGCTAGACCCGCAGGAAGCTCGAAGCCGGGATCGAAACCCGTCTAACTTTACGATAGATTAAGGTTTCAGACCACACAGCTACAAGCGGACTACGTTGGCTAAGGGAATTTTAAGGTATTTTATTTTTAGCAACAGCAGCAGCAGCCTTTGTTTACATTTTTTTAATACCCTATCGGCTACCAGAGTGCTCAATTCTTACGAAGAGCTTTGCATTACGCTAGGGGCGGCCGACAATTCCTTCGCCAGAAGAGACGTCACGCTGAGTCAAGTAACAGTAATACGACACCCTCGTTTTTCAAGAAAGACTTTTAAAAAAAATTCTATGCCTGCTTGCCCAAAATGTTTGATCATACAACAATATGTGTATAATTCTACTATTGAAAATAGCTATGTACTCTTCCCTTCCCATGCCGCCGATAAAAATATTGCGTATTTAAAAGGTTAGTTTGGTTTGGTTTGGTTTTATGGCATATCAACCATTGTTGGTTTTTTAATGCCAAATCTTATATATATATAACCTTCCTCGCATGAACAGATTATGATACATGTCATTCTTTAAAGCAATATTATACAAGTTTGAATACAGAATCTTCATTCTAGAAAGGTTGCTACATCAAGGTTAAAGAGCCCAGTTTTACCTGCTACTTATCTATTGCTACTTATCTATAGATAGATGCATACCTTTATTAAGGTTATTAACGATATGTGAAATTAAATCAGTATAGTCCAGAATTTGAACTCGCGTCGTCGAATTCGCAAGACGAAGATTTCTAGTCAAATCGAATTCAGATCCTGATAATCCAGTAATCTGGGGCTGAAGATTACATCGACTGCTTCTCTTCCGAGGGGTAAGACCCCCGCTCAACAAGTGTCCTGGATATGACATTAAACAATCAGGTGGTGAAGTTCCAGTAATGCTGGAGTTTGGGGTGATGCAGAGTATTCCTTCATTGTCATCGCTCCCAGGTCCCCTCTTGCCGGGAGTGGTAGCACCGAATCGGGTCTTATCTATGGGTGAAAGAAAACTAAAATGTGTACGCATGATGAATTAATTGTTTGAAATAGGACTGCTCTGCCATTTAAACTGCGTACTTATGAAAAACTTGAATTGTTTGAATTAGAACTGTTTTTAAATAGAACTAAGCTGTGTACTTATGCTAAAATTAATTGTTTGAAATTGAACTGTTTTGACATTTAACTGAACTGTTTTGACATTTAACTGAACTGTTTTGACATTTAACTGTTTGTAAACAAAAACTATACTTAGACCAATCTTAACTGTTCGAAATTTAATTCAGCATCAAATAACCCGAAAAGGGTTGATTCGCCGTAAAACAAAGCAACTATCAAATGAAACAATCAGATCATGGCACGGATATTTGCATTCTACTTCACATTTATAGTTTTGGAAAAGGCATGAATCCATACATTGTCTATTCACCCATGTGCAAATTGTAGGCCCGACTGGGGCCTCCAGCCTTGAGAATTGGCAAACTGGTCTAGAAGAAGGAATGCTCTGAATCAAAACACCCTTTAAACGTATCGTTTTTTCCGCTTTCTACGAAATCGAAAAGCGGTAATTTTAATGGAATCAAAATCTGACGCATTTTCTGGGATCAAAGACATCATTTATGCCGATAGGATTCCAATTTAGAAGCAATAAAAATATTTCTTAGCTTAATTACTTAAAATAACGGTAAACTGACATGAATGGAATTCTTCTGATACCTTTTGTATTTTCTAATTCCCCAAAGAGCAACAATATTAACAAGAATCAAATGGCAAATGGAGGATGAAATAATAGAAGGAACAAAACACCATTCCTGAATGATTTTAGCAGAATAATTATTGTCCGACTGACTCATGGAAAAAACCTGACAATCAGGGAATGTGTAGAAATGTCATTTACCATATAAAATCAATAGGAAAGTCAAAAGCCCTGCTAAAGCGGACAATCAGACATCATAATCAGTAAATCACGTTAGAATGAAAAGAAAAAAAGGTGCATCATGTCTTTGTGCTTACATTTCTTTGCATATAAACACACACACACACACACTTATATATATATATATATATATATATATATATATATATATGAAGAAGCAATTTATATAGCATAATTTTGTCTATAAAGTTATTTATAAAAATCATCTTCAATTGTGAAATCACTATGCACGGTAAAATTTATAGTCACATTTTATATATATATACATATATATATATATATATATATATATATAGGGGAATCAGAGATTTTGGTAAATCTAACAAGATGATAAAAATAAGTAAAAAAGTGAATAAACCTACACTGAAAACGTGTTCAGCTATGATATTTCGTCCTTATGAAGTTCTTTTATGAAAAAAGAACGAAATATCAATATCGAATCCTTTATCAGTGCTGGTTTATCCACTTTTCCTCTTATTTTTGTTATATTCATAAATACATAAGTAACTAAAGTAAAGACCGATCCATTAGCCTTGCAGTTTGAGTGTTCACCAAAGTCCCAGGTGACCGGGGTTCAATCCCCAGGTTGCGTCATACCAAAGACTCAGAAAATGATACTTTTGATGCCTCCTTGCTTAACATTCAGCATTATAAGGTTTGGATCAAGGGGAAAGTAAAGCAATCCATTCCTTACACTTCGGTGTAGTAGCTATTGAAAAGGGATCCTTCGGGTCTCCCTCGACTATTGTTACCAACTTTAAATATATATATATATATATATATATATATATATATATATATATATATATATCGAAAATGAGTTATGAATGAATCAAATTGAGAATATATAAGAGGATTCTAATAATTCTCCAGGAGTGCCCAATGTATGATAATTAATGTATAAATTTATAAAATTCACACAGAACTAATTTATATAATTATAAGAAAAAACTCAACAAACCGTCATTTGGTGATTATGAATTTATTTCAGTTGTCCACTCCATATGCGAACCAATCTCTTGAGATAGCCATCACACGATGGAGAGAAAAAAATTATTTAAAAAATTATTTCTATGGATTCTTACTCATTTGAAAAAAAAAAAAGAAATGAATGAATAATTAAAGTGGGCTGGAGAATAAAAAATATCGGATAGAAATCAGTATCAAAACCCAATGTAATATCATCGTCTGGGGTCATGTATTCTTAAGTATCTAAAAAAAAGAACTTCTACCAAGACTCACAGAACCTTCAGCAACTAGAATCTCGTCAATAAATCAACTAATTTTAATTAATTTTTTTTTCAATTTATTTATTTATTTATTTATGTAAACATGGTGATAAACACTATTTTTAATATCAACTTTAACTTTAGGTTGATATGTTTTAGGGTGTATTTGATCTTTCTTTAAAATTGAAATTAAAGTCCTAATTTAATTTCTCAATAATTTTATATATTAATTGATTCTAAATATTGTAATTCTAATTTCCGTTAAAATCATTTATATCTTCATAATAGATAATCATTAATAATTATGTATCTAAGAGTAAAAAAGTTAACTATTATTGCAATCATCACTAATTTATCATTATCAATATTATTATTATAGTTACCGTTATAACATTACAAATAATATCAGTAGTTGTACAGATGCCACTAATTTTATGTTAATATTGTTATCACTATCAATTTTATCAAATTGGTGTTGATAACAATGGTATTATCAGTTTGATATCGTCCATGAAGATAAGGTGGTTGATTTTTTTTTTGCAATCTATGAAGTGTTATCCGCCTCTACATTTCCTAAGAATGTGATTGAGTGGCATCGTCACTATTACAAATAGTAAAGGTGATAATGCATCTTCCTGAAAGATACCTCTCAGGATTTTTACCTCAACTAAACTTATTCCTCCTACAGTCATTTCGACTCTCCAGTTTTGCATGATAATCGAGATAAACTTTATGACTTCATCAGATATCTTGTACATTTTGAGACTGTCTATAATCTAGCTATGCAGGAACATATCATATGCCTTTTTGCAGTCAATCCACGCCGTAGCTAAAGTATGTGTTGATCAACGTATTGAAGCTCTAATGTTCCTCAGGACCCCTTGTGGCATCAGTTTTTTTCTTTAAGGATCTGTCCCCGGCTTTCTTATGAATAATAAATGTCTTCCCTTATTTCGTCCCGTTAGTATTTTCCCCAATATTGGTAGGCATGTTATGGGTCTGTAGTTTTTGAGGACGGTTCTTTTAGGCGTCTTTTTAGGTCAGGGTGGTCTTTTCTTTGGTAATTCCTTCGAGTATGTTTTTTTTTTTTTTGTAAGCACATATTCATTTCTATAGCCAGTATGTCGTGGAAGTAAATTAATTTTTTAAACCACTATCTATGTATTCTCTCAATCCGTTACTTTTTTGAGCCTTGCTCTAAGATTATTCTTATTATTATCGTTTCACATCCTGGTCTTGATTTTTCCTCTGATTCTAGTTTTTCTATATCTTTTACCGACTTCTGCCAACTATTTCAAGGGCATAAGCCACAATTAGTATTGCTGTCACCTTCATGAACCATACATTTTTCGGTAATTATTTTTGTTATTGTTGCTGTCGTTGTTGTTGGTGGTAGTGTAGTCGTTACCGTGAAAAATTACTCATAAGCGCCGTGTCAGTGATAAAAATTTCCAATTCTCGGTATCCCCACATCAGGAGCCCTCAAACCTGTTGACAGAGAATTCTTTATCAGCTCTTTAGTTAAGTAGCAGGGCTACATCTTTTTTTTCAGAAACAAGAAAGGAACGTACTGAATCAGAGGAAACAAAATAATGTAAAAACACAAAAACAAAAGTAGGTCTTGAAAGAATTTCAGCAAACTAGGTGAATATCCATAGTAATGACGTTGAAATATGTGTCTGGCTCGTGAAATACGTATTTAATCTTTTATATACAGTCTGAATCTGCCTCCATATTGAATCAGACATTTTCAAATATCTGTTTGGTTTGGTTTGGTTTCTTTGTTTAATGGCATATCAACTTTTGTAAGGTTATTTTATGCCGAAGCTATTCTCCATGAAGAACAGTAGTGGTACTATTTAACCGATAGCTGGGAGGATAAGGGGGTTCATACCTTTCCCAAAGGTATTTGACCGAAAGTGTAAGTAATAGCGCAACTGGAGTTCAAACACGCTTACTACGATTCCGCAGTCCATCGCTTTAACCATTATACCATGAGGACACCCCTCAAATATTTGTGTTTCAGCACGTATGCGCATCGGTCACCAGGACATGAACTTTTGTTAAATGTTTGTTAGTTATTCGCTAGGTTTCTCCGACGTACATTTGGAGGCGCTCTAAACTCTAGTAATATGTTGATACTCGGTTTTCATACAATGCACATAGTTGGATCATTAATTCTTCCAGAAAACCGGGGTTTTATATCATTTTGTGATGGCTGTAAAGTAATAAATGTCTCTTTAGAAATAAATTCATTTCTCTGACCTCATTCGTGAGAGAGGCATAGAAAACAGATTGTCCGGCATTACCAGATATCTAAGAAAAACAGTTGGTTAGTTGGCTCATCACTATCGTTATGGAGTTAACTACAAGTATTTTTTTAAAACTGGAAATCAGTTTTTAAAGGAAATAAAGATACCGGAATTTATGATTTCTTGAGAAATCAGAAACACAAGTTGTTGCTCTTTCTCCTTGAGTTCTTGTCTTCAGAAAATCAAGATCTTAAAATCCTGGTTGTTTTTACATCCAGAGTATCCACAGTGGCCAGCAGACAGGCTGGAACGGCACAAAGTCAGTGTTTTAAAGCAGATTTTGATAGATATGAATGAAGTTAAGGTTCTACAAGAGAGTTTACTGTTCCAAGGTTAACGGGTTCAGTCTTCCCTACAATTTACCAATAGCTGGAAGTAGAATCGTTAGATTCATGCCTTTACCATGGGTATAAGTGATACAAACAACTTTGTCCAAGATTTGAACTCTGGTTGCAGTACCCATTTCCCTACGACAATAACCATTACACCACATCCGCATCCATCAGCTCTCTCTCTCTCTGTCTCCCTCTCTCTCTCCACACACACACATATATATATATATATATATATCCCTCCACATATGGCCGAGCAAAAGCAGCACGACCAGCTAGAACATACATACAGCAGCTATGTGAGGATACGAGATGTGGCCCTGAAGACCTGCTAGAGGCGATGAGCGATAAGGAAAAGTGGCAAGAGAGGGTCACGGATATCCACGCTAGCTCCTAGCGAATTTTGAACTATCCTTCGGTCTCAGGGGACCTTCCCCCCATGCTTTTACCTCCTTCGGGAGGGTTGGGTTTATTGCCCGACGCCTGAGGTGCCCCTAAAGGGGAATGCCGACGGGACCGAGGGCATTTTTGGAACCTGCCGGATGCGCGTGGGCTACGGCCCTGCACCCGGATCCACCATAAAAAGGCCTTGTGCCATACTTGCCTGTTCGGTGGGGCGAGCAACAAATACCGCTTGCGGCACGACCTGATGATGATGATGATGATATATATATATATATATATATATATCGGAAGAGAGAGTGGGAGAAAAGAGGAAGAGAGCGAGTTTCTATGCTTGTGTATGTGAGTGCGGTTTGTAAGTACTTATTTTTCAAATTATTTCAAAGACAATGTACACTAATATTTTCTCAAAGGATTACTATGATACACAATTTCCATTGCACTTGAAAATATCTCTAACAATATATAGAAGACTGACAAGAACTACGAATCCTTATAATTCAGAAGACGAAATCGATCTCTTCACCCTTGAGCTGAATTTACTTTAGATATTTAATGTTTTTCTCTGATCTTTCACCATTCATGTTGGCAAATTTATTTTATATTCTTTTTCTGATGAACCAAGCCGATCTAAAAATATCTGTTCTGCCCCAAAATAAACAAAGTAAAATTTTCCCGCGTCGCTAAACTTCAATACCAGTCATTGATCATTGACATTTTATTGACAAGTATCCAATTTTCCAGCTTGTTTTCGCGTGAGAGTTTCTCATTCTTTGGATTTGGGTTTTATTTTTACTTTTGATGGTTTATTCGTTTCAAATTTGGTTAAACAAGAAAGAGGACTAGCCTAGGTTTGTCCAAAGCTAACATACATACGGTAAGTTTAGCTGGAGAAAAGTTAAATTTAGTAGACCAAGTAAATAGAGCATAGCACAGTTTCATCTCTTAGTGAAGAGATCCCTTTGTTTACTGATGTTAGTTTGGTACTAAGAAACGGGTAGATGAGGTTTAGTAAGACTGTCTTTTTACCGGTATTCTAAGCGCTGGATTGTTTAATTAGTATGTATTTAAGCAACCACAGGCTGGAGGTGACAATAGGTCAATTTTTAAGCGTAGTAAAACTGGTTTGAATTCAGAGTTTCCCTTATCCTTGGCTGGTTTCCTAATCATGGCTAAAGAACCCAGCCTGCTTGCTATTTACTCCTAACTGAGTGCAGGATATATGGATTCATGATTTTCTCAAGGACATAAGAGTGAAGTTTAACACATCATTTTTTTCATGGATTTGAACTCGTATTGTCGATTCCATTTCATATTAGTATAACGACTCTATGCCCAAAGGCGTCATCAAATTGCTTGCTCAATACATCAGCATCAAAATTCATTAATCATTTTGGTTTTCGGATTTGATCAGTGACTTCGGGCATATATGAATAATATTTAACGATTATGCACGTGAAATGAACATCAAGGATAATTCCATATGTAAATAACTCTGTTGTATTTAAAATAGGCACTGGTTTACTATTTTACTAATATATAATTTGCCTCTTTTGTTTCGAGATTTGACAGCTATCTTATTGTTGACTTAAGAACACTGGAAGTTCCATCGCCTAAACTAGCTGAGGGACCTGTAGAAAAAAAAGGATAGAAAAATAAATAAAGAAAAACATAGGAAGAAGAAAGCGAAGGGTGAAGTTTTTCAGGAAGAGAACTCAAAAAAATCAGAACACATACGATTTCTATATATATATATATATATAGTAAAGTTGGCGACCGAAGTCGAGGGCAACCTGAAGGCTCCCTTTTCAATAGCTTCTACAGCTAGGTGTAGTGGAGGGAACTACTCCTTTTCCTGGATTGCTCCATTTACCCTTGATCTGTAGCTTATAATGCTGTGTTAAGCAAGGAGGCAGTAAGTACTATTTTTGAGTCTTTGATATGACTCAACATGGGATAGAACCCCTGTATCCCGGGTTGAGTGTTCGCTAATGGTCCGGGAGACCGGGGTTCAATCCCAGGTCAAGTCATACCAAAGACTCAACAGATAGATAGATTGGCGGGGGCATCCTTGTGGTGTTATGGTTAAAGCGATGGACTGTGGAATCGTAGTAAGCGAGTTCGTACTCCAGTCGTGCTATTACGTTCACTTTCGGGCAAATACCCTCGGGAAAGGTATGAACCCCCTTGTCCTCCCAGCTATGGGTTAAATAGTACCTCTACTGTTCTTTTAGGAGAATAGCTTTGGCATTAAATAAACTACAAAACTTGATATGCCATTAAATAAACAAACCAAACCAGATAGATTAACGAACACTCTACTCACTTTACCAATGATATATATGAATTTATAATCATGAATTAACCGGTCTTTGTTTTTTTTCTTAAAGATATATATATATATATGTTGATGTTTCTTCAAGGAAATCTAAATCATCGTAGACTAAATTCTGATTTCATAATCTAAAATACCAAACTCCTCCTAACTTTGTGAGTCGCCTATACAAACGCATTCAATAGATTTACTCTAGAAGAAGTAATGTTGTGTTCAAATTGATTATTAAACATTTCTATCGGTGAGACTATTGAAAGTTTTTGCTTCAAAACCGCGAATCACAAAGAGATAAAAATCGACAAGTTTTTGTTTTCTCCCCCAAGTCATCTCCGATTCCAAATGGCCAGGTCAGATTCGCCCTGAAATAAAATGGCGTCATGTCACCATCTATATTTACAAAACCACGACCCAAACACCGAAAGGCATTTTTAAGCAAAGAATAATCCAAGAAATAAAAGAAGAAAAAAATAGACTCCACTGAGCCGGTTTTGAGGTTCACCAGGGTGTAAACTTCAGACATATCGACAGCCGATGTCATTCAACCACACTAGACTGTCCACCTCGTTTGTTATGAAGAAAAGCTTGAATACATCACTTGCACGCCGAATCGAGAACTCAGAACTAGACTTTACAATAAGCCCAAAGAAGACGAAACAATACGGAAAATTAAACTGACATGTTACACCTTAAGGACAAAGGCTTCTAAAACTAAAGGTCATTTTCCAAAACTTTTGTCTACACATGACAAATGGAGGAGAAGCGTGACGCTTCCTTTTTGACTGATCACCAAGAGATTAACTTTTTGTGAAATAAAATTTGATTTCTGAAATTGCTATCCTCCAGGCAAAATAAAGCAATTAAATTTTCTGTATAATTTTCCTTTCATATCCTCCAAATTTATTTCAAACGGAGTAAAGCTGGTTTGAATTCAGAATTTTCCTTCTCCTTGGCTGGTTTCTTAAGCAAGGCTAAAGAACCCAGTCTGCTCGCTATTTACTACTAAGAGAGTGCAAGATATCTGGATTCATGATTTTCTCAAGGGCATTAGAGTGAAGTTTAACTCATCAGTTTTGTCATGGATTTGAACTCGTATTGTCGATTCCATTTCCCATGAGGATAATGACTCTACGCCCAAAGGCGTCATCAAATTGCTTGCCTCCAATCCCTACATACAGACAAAAATTTCAGATGAAGGCGTTAAATAAGCAATAACATTGATTTTAGAGAGTTAACTATTATTTTGATATCGTAAGAGTGATTTTCAAAAGGCCTCTTGACATTGTGTCAGACTAATTTCAAGAGCATCTTAGAATGCCATCTGCGAAGCTACAGTGATCGGCACATCAACCCACTAAAGGGAAAGAAATCGACAAACTTTGTTAAAAAAAAACAGAAAAAAGCAAACAAAAATAAATCAAAAAAGAAAACAAACAAGCATGTTTATTTGGGATGTAATAAGTTCTTGCCCAGCCAGCTGGAACTATAGAATATACAAACTGCATCTCAGCAGAGGAGTAAGACTTCCCACCTAACGAGTGTCCTTGGTATGACACTAAAAAATCTGATTGTGAGGTTCCAGTAATTCTGGAGCTTGGGGAAATGCGGAGTGCCTCTTTATTGCTATGGCCCGGAGTGATAGCAACTGACAGGGTCCTATCTATGGGTCAAATACTACTAAACCGTTTCCTTATGCTAAACCGAATTGTTTGAAATATAACTGTTTTTGACATTTAAACTGTGTACTTATGCTAAACTGAATTGTATGAAATAGAACTGTCTTGATATTTAAAACTTGTTAAGAAAAAGCTGTAATTATATTAAAATGAATTGTTTGAAATAGAACTGTTTATGTGTATAAAAATGGATTTGGCATTCATAACCTACAATGATTATTGTGCCATAAAACCAAACCAAACGTAACAAGTTCTTTTTAAACCGTTCTCTTAAACAAAATACGGGAACTTGATTTGGAAGGAAGGTTTCCTTCTTCTATAAATTGTAGCCGACCAAAAATTGAAAGTAGGTGGTGTCGGGTAAGCCCCTAAATATTCGTTTGCTTTCCTTGGTGTCTGAAATTCAACCCATTTTTGTAAATCTTACTAAACCTCTTTCAATTCAAATGTGACAGTCCACAGCCAGTGAAAGGAATATTCATGACATTAGAACTCTGACCCTCCATCTTTCAAACTACTTCACCCAATGTTTGTCACATCCGTTAGGTTGGAGAAAGAATCCTTTAAGTAATAATCGACAGACAAAAGGTGTCAGGATTCAACCAAAAGAAGCATAGAAATCCGTGAGTCGAGAGATATTAATGGAGCTGACGACAAATGCAGTGCATCACTCAGGCGTTTCATCTTTCAAAACGATCTCAAAGTAAATGGATATCTAGAATCCTTTTAAGATCCTGTTTTTGTTTTATTTCTATATCAACTTGTAATCTTTTGAGACCAACGTAACAATTTCCTATTGCAATGGGGAGAGCTGTTATGTGCAGTGTCTGATTTGTTATTTTAACGAGTTTATTCCTCAGTGTGTCACAAGGTCTTACAGACGAAATTCATTTAGATATTCATACCTGCAAGTAATGTAACGCTTTCGGATGGGGCTACAAAATAGATCTTTTAGAAAATATTAGTATCAGATGATAATACTTGAAGCTATAGAACTGTGCAAATTATTACTATTTGAAAGAAATATATATATATATATATATATATATGGAAGAAAATAATAGTTAGTAATCCAACAATTTGTGAAGAAAAATTGACAAGTAATCCAAATAGAAAGTAGGGCTTTATAGAGAAACAAAGTCAGTCGACACTATAGCGTTTCGGTTCTGCTGAACCATCATCAGGACGATATATATATATATATATTTTGAGTCTCCATTTAATTGTACTATATATATATATATATATATATATATATATATATATATATATATATATATATGTGTGTGTGTGTGTGTGTAACTGTGCATGCAAACAAATCATTATTTTTAAACAGGAATACTTTCATGGAATTATATAATTGCATGGATTTTTTTTATTAGATAGGAATACTTGATATCATATAATTGTTTGGTTTGGTTAGGTTGGGTTTTATTGCATATAGAACATTGTAGGTTATTTAATGACAAATCCTCTTAATACATATATATTAAACATGTATGATTTAGTTGGATTGGGTTTTATTGCATATCAACCATTGTAGGTTATTTAATGACACATCCTCTTGATACATATATATTAAACATATATGATTTAGTTTGACTTGGTTTTTTGGCATATGAAACATTATAAGTTATTTTATGACAAATCCTCTTTATACATATATATCAAATATATATTATTTGGTTTCGTTTCGTTTCGTTTTATGGCATATCAATCATTATAGATTATTTAATGCTAATAAACTTTTTATATATATATCAAATATATATAATTTGTAACCATATTTTGTTGATAAAATTTTTAAATGAACCAAAGCTTATTTTTTTTTTGCTAACAGTTAAATGGTTTCAAGGATTACTGATAGGGGTTACAATTTAACATCAGTCATTAGTTTGCACACAGTTAAATGATCAAAAACCTGTATTTCTAATGATTCAGTTGAGTATAAATCATTTGTTTGTCCTCAGTTTAAAATGTCAAATAATTCTATTTGACCTATTGATAAGACCCTATCAGATGCTGCCCCTTCGAAGTCAGAGTGGACCAGGGAATAATGGCAATGAAGAGGTACTCCACATTCCAGAAAGCTTTGGGACTTGAGCCTTATCATCAGATGGTGTAATGCCATATCCAGGACATTAGTTTGCCCATTCGGCTGGGGCTGTAGAATACACCAACTGCTTCTCTTCAGAAGGGTAAAACTCCCCCAACGTGTGTCCTGCATATTACAGTAAACAATCTCATGGTGAGGTTGCAATAATGCTGGAGCTTTGGGGAATGTGGAGTATCCCTTCATTGCTATCGCACCCTGGTCCACTCTGACTTGGAGAGGTAGCACCTGATAGGGTCCTATCAATGGGTCAAATAGAACTAAATTGCACACTTGTACAAAACTGAATTGTTGGAAATGAAACAGTTTTTGATATTAAAACTGTACTTCGGCTAAATTGAATTGTTCGAATTAGAACTGTTTGAGTGAACTGAATAGCTTGAAAAATAAATGTTTTTGATATTTAAACTGTGTACTCGTGCTAAACTTATTGTTTGAAATAGAACTTATTATTTGTATAAAACGTATTTGGCGTTCAATAACCTACAAGGTCGATGTGCCTTAAACCCACACAACCAACCAACTAACCAACCAATCAGGAAACTCATGGTGGGGTCATGCCTCTCAGCAGATATGCAGTAGGCGTATTCTACAACCCCAGCTGACTAGGCTGTTTAAATTAATGTTTACCAACAAATGAAGTGTATTTTTTAATTAATGTGATATAATATAGAAAATATAGTCAAGATCAAAAACATTTACAAATGAATAAGGTATGAAATTTATTATTAAATAATCCACAAGGAGTTGATATACCGTTAAAGTAAATCCTTTTCACACTGCATTTATTTCAGTGACTTTTGATTGCTTGAAACAATTCTGAAAGTATTCCTTTGGTGGGGGGATAACCGTTGCTGTCTTATAACTTTATTCCTTGAACCGTACTCTCAAGACTCAAAAAAATGCTGTATTGAGGCAACAGCGTTTGGGACTAACCGACTATAAATAAAAAACATAGGAGGTGCCCGTGGTGTCATGGTTATTGTCGCAGGAAATGGACACGGCGACACGAGTTCAAATCGTGGACGAGACTGATTGCATTTCACATAGCACTAATACCCTGGGAAAGGTATGGAATCCAATTATTCTCCCCTCCAGCTATGGGTAAATAGTAGGGCAGACTAGGTTCTTCAGCTTCGGTGTGGCAAATAGTCTAGGAGAAGGAAAACTGTGAATTCAAACCTGTTAAACTCCGCTTAAAAAACTGACCTTGTGTCATATCCTGCCCGAGCGGAGGGGTTGGTAAATATGATATGATAAATAAAAAACATCTGGGCGTATGTACTTTTGGGCAGTAGCATAAATAACGGTCACTAGAATTCTAGATTTATTAAACCCCTAAATCTCGTGGTGAATTTTCTTTTATAGGGAACAAAATCATGTTGCACAGGATTTTAATGATGAGTATTAAGGGCTTGTACAATTCTAGGTTTGAAGTCCTTCTGATTATCAAACTTCCTACCCATGAGAGGAAATATCAATTTAGTGTAACAAGAGACGTTTCAGTTTAGTTAACAAAGGAAATTTACACAGGATTTCAATGATGTGTATTAAGGGTGTCTTGCTGGTACAATTCACTTGCTCAAAAGACTAAGACTAGATTCATAAAAAATTTCAGGGGTAGTGCTACCCTCATCTAGACATCGTGTAAAGAACAATGTAGACGTCTAGACATCAACCATGTTTTTTAATAAGTTGCGCGTTTTTAACACATTATTGGTTGGATTTAAAACTTACGCATATTTAAGCTCTGGTCTCGATAATAATTTTCTTCGCT
>CAUZXS010000166.1:0-13752 GCA_963585895.1 Sepioteuthis lessoniana
ACACATACAACCCTACGCTTTCCCAGTCAGCTGGGGCTGTGGAATACGAGTGTCCTAGATTTGACACTAAACAACCTGATGGTGAGGTTCGAGCAATGCTGGAGATTTGGGGAATGAAGAGTACCCCTTTATTGCCATCGCTCCCAGGTCCACTCTGGCCCGGAATGGTAGCACCTGATAAGGGTCCTATCTATGGGTTAAATAGAACTAAACCGTACTTCTTTCACTATACTGATTTTTGCATTTAAACTGCGTATTTATGCTAAACTGAATTGTTTAAAATGGAACTGTTTTGACTTTGGAACTGCGTACTAGTGCTGAACTGAATTGCTCGAAATAGAACTGTTTTTGACGTCTAAACTGTGTACTTATGCTGAACTGAATTATCTAAAACAAAACTGTTTGACATTTAACTCTGTGTATTGCCCGGTCGGCTTGGGCTGTAGAATACACTGACTGCACCTCTGCATAGGGGTGAGATACCCCCCCGCAACGAGTGTCCTGGATATTAGACTAAAAATCTGATGGCGAGGTTCAAGCAATGCTGGAGCTTTGGGGAATGCGGAGTACCCTTTCATTGACATCGCTCCCAGGTTCACTCTGGCCCGACATTTTAGCATCTGATAGGGCCCTATCTATGGGTTAAATACAACTAACAGCATACTTATGCTAAACTGAATTGTTTGAGTAAACTGAATAGCTTGAAATAGAAATGTTTTTGACAATTAAACCGTACTTACATTTAAAGTGCGTGCTTATGCTTAACTGAATTATTTGAAATAGAACTATTTGTCGACATTAAAACTGTATTTAGATTTAACTTAATTGTTACATATAACTGCTTGAATAGTTTGAAATGGAAATATTTTTGAGAATTAAACTGTGTACTTATGCTAAACTGAATTGTTTTTGATAGAACAGATTATTTACATAAAAATGTATTTGGCGTTAAATACCCTACAAAGGTTGATATGCCATAAAACTCAACAAACCGAAACAGAAACAACCCTGCGCATACGCATGTGTTCTTATACATGAAAACTAACTTTCTATAAGCAGTGAAATGAGAAGCTGCCATTTCGATGTTGTTGTAGAAAAAAAGAACGTGCAACGAATGTGATGAATTACAGTTAGATAAATGAGAAAAATAAACGGTATGCTAATTCATTAAGATAAACTTATAATTCCTTTTCTCTTTGAAGCCTATGGGTTTTAGTCTCACCAAGAACTGAATGTTGGAATATGAAAGGGTTAAAGACAAAAAAATGACTGGATGTAATTAGTTGTGAAGTCACTTACAAAAGAAAAAGATAAGAAGTGAAAAAAGTTTTAAGATTATTGAAAGGAGTTTTGATATATTTAGTAAAAGTAATATTCACATGTGCAGATAATATTGAAATAATTACAAAAAGAAAGATAGTCATTCGTATTTACAAATTTCCCACTGTGCCCCTTTGCTTATATATACCGGGCATTCCAAAAAATGTATACGCATTAAAAATAATTGTAAACGTAGTGTTTAATAAGAATGTTATTATTTCAAAAGTGTAAAAATATTTGTAAAAAAGTATCATTTTATTGTTTTTTCTCTGCCTGTTCAGAAACTGACGTCCATTCTGATCCAGACAGTAATAATAAAATTCTAATTAAACTCTAGGTTTACAATTATTTTGAATGTGTATACATTTTTTGGGACACCCTATATATATATATATATATATATATAATAGATAAATATGCTTTAGATGTATATATTTAATTCATGGAATATAGACGACGACCCTGGGTTTCATGGAGTTTTTTGCTAACAACAGTTAAGAAAATGGACTGAATCGAAAATCCGAAATCGAAAAAAATACGAAAAAATACAGACAAAAAACCGTTGAGAAATCGTATGAAAGTTTACGTGTGGTTGTAAATGTGTGAGTGCATGTGTGTGTGTGCGTATGCGTGTATGTGTTATAGTTACGTATGGATGCGTGTTTTTATGAGGCCTAGCCAGGCTACAAATGCAGCGCGTGAGTAAGCGTACCTTAATATTTCGTTACATTATTTTATTTCTGTATGTGTAGGGGACTATAGCTATGGAACAAAACATCATGACTACATGTCGAGGAGAGTGAATAACTCTCGCTATATATATATATATATATTTATATATATTTAAGAAACCGAACAAATTTCAAGCATCATTCCATGTGCCTACGACGTAATATCTTCAAAAGTAAGAACGCTAAATATATTGTTATGAATCTTTCTGTTTATTCATAGTTTATTTTCTAGTGGAAATTCATCAAACATCCATCGCTATTTTAACTCTTTCATGAATTCAAAGTCTTAAAGAAGGTTTTTATAACCGAAAAGTTAAACGTCGATTTTTATAATAAATTCATCAGATTTTGAATAATTTGTTTTTTCTACTTTTCTTTATACTGTCAGATTTATTTTCCTTATTTACTTCCATATATATATATATGCACGTGTGTGTGTATAACTCTGCGCAAGAGGGATACGGGACAGAAAGTAAATTTTTCGTGTGAAATTTAACAAATTTGGATTCAGAGTTTTCCTTCATCTAGATCTGTTACCATGCCAAGGTTAGAGAACGCAGTATGTCCTCCTATTTTACTCATGGCTGTTTGGAGAGGGTTTCATCGTGGTGTAATTGTTAAAGCGAGTTTAAAATAGAGTCGTGCTCTTACGTTCACTTTCGGACAAACACCCTTGGGAAAGTTAGAGACCCCCTTATTCTCCCAGCTATAGGTGAAATAGCATCACGGCTGATCTTCTTGAAGGATGCCTTTGGCATTAAATAACCTACGAAGGTTGATATGCCATTAGACAAAGAAACCTTGACCTGTTTGGAGAACAGATGAATTGATAACTTACGTTAGGGTATTAGCCCTATAGGAAATGGAAATAGCACGCCGAGGTTTTGGGTTCAAATTGTCCAGTTCATTTTCTACGACGGTAACCCTTATACTACTAGGTCTCCAATCTCTCTCTCTCTCTCTCTCTATCTCTCTCTCTCCTTATATATATATATATATATATTGACAAATTTGGGTAAAGACGACGGAACTCTCCTTGGCATGTCCTTATTGTTTTTGTTTTTTCAAGCTTTCTCACTAATTTCTTTGCATCAGGGTCAGATTGATTCATTGATTGATTGCTTTTTTTTGTTTAATGGCATATCAACATTCGTCGTTAACAAAATAGACATAAAGAAAAAAAAATGGAGGTAATTCTGCTGTAACTTTTTCTGTAAACTGCAGAAACTGTATGTTGCTATCACCTATCTAGAGAAACAAAGATGTATTTGCTTAGACGTCTGATTTTCTGGTTTGTATTTTTTGGCGAGAGTGGGCTGCAAACCTGAAGTCACCAGACCCCTTATCGAGTTGAGCTAGATACCTACCCGACCACTTAAGATGGTTATATGTGGGGTTTTCCTACTACTAGGGTAAATGCCCAAACAAGTTGTAGTCAAGTCACCTGATGCTGTAGAATACACCGACAGTATCACTGCAGAGGGGTAAAATCCCCTCTTGAGTGTCCTGGATATGATACTAAAAAATCTGAGTGTGAGGCTCTAGTAATACTGGAGCTTTGAGGAACGCGGAATACATTATTCATTGCCGTTACTCCCAAGTCCACTATGACCTGGAGTGGTAGCATCCGGTACGATTCCATCTATGGGTCAAATAGAACTGTTTGTCATTTGAACTGAGAGCAAACAAATGACTTATGTTAAATTGAATTGCGAGAAATAAAACTCTTTGATCATTAAACTATGTTTAAACATATAACTGATATTTAAATAAATTGTGTGATACGTAGCAGTACTTGGAACCATTTAAATTTATTGACTTATGTTAAATTGAATTGTGAGAAATAAAACTGTTTGATCATCAAACTATGTTTAAACATATAACTGATATTTAAATAAATTGTGTGATACGTAGCAGTACTTGGAACCATTTAAATTTATTGACTTATGTTAAATTGAATTGTGAGAAATAAAACTGTTTGATCATCAAACTATGTTTAAACATATAACTGATATTTAAATAAATTGTGTGATACGTAGCAGTACTTGGAACCAGTTAAATTTATTGACTTATGTTAAATTGAATTGCGAGAAATAAAACTGTTTGATCATTAAACTATGTTTAAACATATAACTGATATTTAAATAAATTGTGTGATACGTAGCAGTACTTGGAACCATTTAAATTTATTGACTTATGTTAAATTGAATTGCGAGAAATAAAACTGTTTGATCATTAAACTATGTTTAAACATATAACTGATATTTAAATAAATTGTGTGATACGTAGCAGTACTTGGAACCATTTAAATTTATTGACTTATGTTAAATTGAATTGCGAGAAATAAAACTGTTTGATCATTAAACTATGTTTAAACATATAACTGATATTTAAATAAATTGTGTGATACGTAGCAGTACTTGGAACCATTTAAATTTATTGACTTATGTTAAATTGAATTGCGAGAAATAAAACTGTTTGATCATTAAACTATGTTTAAACATATAACTGATATTTAAATAAATTGTGTGATACGTAGCAGTACTTGGAACCATTTAAATTTATTGACTTATGTTAAATTGAATTGCGAGAAATAAAACTGTTTGATCATTAAACTATGTTTAAACATATAACTGATATTTAAATAAATTGTGTGATACGTAGCAGTACTTGGAACCATTTAAATTTATTGACTTATGTTAAATTGAATTGCGAGAAATAAAACTGTTTGATCATTAAACTATGTTTAAACATATAACTGATATTTAAATAAATTGTGTGATACGTAGCAGTACTTGGAACCATTTAAATTTATTGACTTATGTTAAATTGAATTGTGAGAAATAAAACTGTTTGATCATCAAACTCTGTTTAAACATATAACTGATATTTGAATAAATTGTGTGATACGTAGCAGTACTTGGAACCATTTAAATTTATTGACTTATGTTAAATTGAATTGCGAGAAATAAAACTGTTTGATCATTAAACTATGTTTAAACATATAACTGATATTTAAATAAATTGTGTGATACGTAGCAGTACTTGGAACCATTTAAATTTATTGACTTATGTTAAATTTAATTGTTTGAAATAGAATTGTTGTATCATTTCTCTGTGTGTGTCTACAAAATGTGTTTTTAAATTATATATTCAGTATATTTGTAAAATCAGGTTTTGGTATTAAATAAGAAACAATGTTTGATATGTCATGAAAAAAAAAAACAACAACCCAACCCAACGCAACACAACGCAACCCTACCAGATCTAAAACCCCAATCAGTTCATTTATATTCTCATACCTTGGGGAAGAATTGATAGATTGATGTTTTTCCCCAGAACATTACCGTAAATTAAAATGGAATAAGTCCTGTGCAGGATTTGAACTTTTATCGCTCACTCTATTTACTATAAACTCCTCCTTATGTCAAAAAGGCCAACAAAATACATTAAAACAATATCGATTTCTTACGTATCGGCTAACAACGATAGTGGAATTATTCGCAGAAGTCGATCTATACATGAGTAGATGCGGGTTATTTTATAGTCATTACTTCAAAAGAAACTGAAGGATGTGTGCAAATATACATTAAAAAAAGGAGCGAATGTTGCAACAACATCAATAGATACTAATAAGTAAAATGTCAAAGCATATATGCAGGATACTTGTTGGGTGGGGGAGACTGCTGAAATGCAGTCCATATATTCTACCCCCACCCACCAGTTGACTAGCCTATTTTATTAATTAGGCCAGACACTCTGTGTCTGCATATTCTGTCTTTGATCTGTTCAAGTCTTTGTATTGATCATTTGACTTTTGGATGGAATAGATTAAAAGGGATCTAGAAGATTTGGTTGGTTATTAATTGACTTTTAGTTTTGTAGGTTGTGGGTATTTGGGTTTAGTGTATCTGACTCCATTTCTTTTCTTCTAACCCCATCTAATCCCATTGGTATCTTCTTTGTCTGAGAAGGCTGCAAAAGAATTATTGAAGGAAGGAAGAAGGGAGATGATGATACCTTTTTGATTTCAACTTTATTTTTGGATTTCCATACAGCTATTCTGTAGTGAAGAAATGTCTTTCTGGACCATTAGAAAACAGTCGGATCCCGAAACAAGGCATTGGAATATATTAATCATTTTCGATTGGTGATAAGTCTAAAGTCGGTGGTCATGTCCAGTGAGTGTTCTTAATAATAAGTTTTTCGGCAATGTCAGCTTGCTAGCAGCTGACATGGCTTAGTGTCAGGCCACAAGACCCGATCAGCACGTGTTTGCTGCTAGCAGCTTAGCAGAAAAGCATCCTTATAGTCTGAGGGGTGTCGCTTAAGTGAGGTAGAATTTCTCTTTTGTGCAGAGAATGTCCTTTCTTTGGGCATGTACCACTCCTGATTCCTGTCAGGGACTTCTGGTAATTGCTACCTTTTGAATTTCTTTTCTTGTCTTTTTCTTTTCATTAATCTCCACAGATTTAGAAAGGTACCATATTTTAATTGTCTATATTTTTGGGATGAGGTGTTTTCATTGAGTTCCCGAGTTCGAGATAAACCTGAAGAAGGCCGGAGGATCAGACGGCCGAAACGTTGTGGAAAAAACAACCTAGATGAGGAAGTCAGTCCGAAAAGCATAATCAATCAGTACCATATTTTATACTAAAATTCTTATGGCTCCATTTGGAGTCATTTTTGGGGTAGCGAATAATGAAATGATCAGCACAGTAATGAGTTATATTCATAATTGCAGTGTAGTGGTTACCGTCATAACAAAAAGGATCAAGTCTGACTACTATTTTACCCTGAGGGAGAACTGATAGATTCATGCCTTTCCCAAGTGCATTAGAAGGAAATGAAATCTATTTACCATTTTCTATTTTCAATGGCATCAAACTTGCAGACATTAAAAAATATATGACTCAAGGTTTAAAATGCAATAAGGGTGTGACCCTAAATCAAATTTTTTTTTATATTTCATTTTTCAGATGCAATTATCATGGGGGAATGAGAAAATATTTGATCTGAATGGTTAAACGACATATCAACCCTTAATTGGTCATTTAATGCCAAACTTTGTTGTTTCATTGTCAGTTGAGGTACATGTTGGATTGGACTGGATTGTTAGGTTTAATGACATTTTAACCCTTATAAGGTCATGAGATGGTTTAATTTTTCTGTTTAAGGACAACTCATAGCCTCCCTTTTGCTAAATCTTTTTTTTAGAATACGCATAAATGTATTGGTTTGTTGCTAAGATTGTTGCAAATGAGATTTTAGATAATGGAGGTAGTTTTTTTTTAAATGTGTAAAGCCTCACCTGTTTTATAAAATGAATGATATTATTTGGGTGAGTTTGTCCAAAGGACTTGTTCCTGTTTTTACTACCCCCAAAATGAGTGTCCTGATTATGACTCAAAACAATCTGATGGTGAGGTTCCAGTGATGCTGGGGCTTCGGGGGATGTGGAGCACCTCTTCATTACCATTGCTCCCAGGTCCGCTCTAGCCCGGAATGATAGCACCTGATAGGGCCCTATCTATGGGTTAAATAGAACTAACTGCATACTTATGCTAAACTGAATTGTTTGAATTAGAACTTTTTGACTAAAGTGAATAGTTTGAAATAGAAATGTTTTTGACAATTAAACTGTGTACTTACATTTAAACTGTGTACTTATGCTAAACTGAATTGTTAGACTAAACTCAATAGCTTGAAATAGAAATGTTTTTCAAAATTAAACCGTACTTACATTTAAACTGCATGCTTATGCTAAACGGAATTATTTGAAATGGAACTGTTTTTTGACATTGAAACTGTACTTACACTAAACTGAATTGTTTAACATAGAACTGTTTTAAAATCTAACTGTGTATAAACAAAATCTGTACTTATACTAAACTGAATTAGCGGAATTAGAACTGCTTG
The DNA here is from genome assembly GCA_963585895.1 of Sepioteuthis lessoniana. Lineage (NCBI taxonomy): Eukaryota > Metazoa > Mollusca > Cephalopoda > Myopsida > Loliginidae > Sepioteuthis > Sepioteuthis lessoniana. The sequence goes on from CAUZXS010000166.1 coordinate 7,971, forward strand.
ACCTAGCTGAATAGCTCGAAATAGAAATGTTTTTCACAATTAAACTGTACTTACATTTAAACTGTGTACTTATGCTAAACTGAATTGTTTGTAATAGATTGGTTTGGTTTCTTTGTTTAATGGCTTATCAACCTTTATAGGTTATTTAATGCCAAAGCTATGCTCCTAGAAGAACAGTAGTGGTACTATTTAACCCATAGCTGGGAGGATAAGGGGGTTCATACCTTTCCCAAGGGTATTTGCCCGAAAGTGAACGTAATAGCGCGACTGGAGTACGAACTCGCTTACTATGATTCCGCAGTCCATCACTGTAACCATTACACCATGAGGACACCCCCGTTTGTAATAGAACTATTTTCATAAAAATAGATTTGGCATTAAATAACCTACAAAGGTTAATATGCCATAAAACCCAACCAACCAAACCAAACCTGTTTTTACTTTTTTTAAAGAATTTTTCCTTGGTATGATTGAAGTTGATAAGTATATGTTTTATAGTATATGGTTCTTCATTTTTACGGAGAAAGGAATGGGTTAGATGAAGTTGGCCAATGCAAGTCTAGCTAGAACTACTTCATCTTTTCTTATCTGTATCTGGAGGTCATTTTTTAATGATGGCTAGTTTTTTTGTTTTGAGTTTGTTCCATGTGCACTTATTCCATCCTCAAGTCATGCAGCTCACACGGATTTCCCTAACTCCCAGCTACCATTCATCGCTCCTGGCAGGTCTTCAAGACTATATCCTGGGTCTGTACAGAGCTATTGTAGGTATGTTCTTCTTGGTCGGTCAACACTGGCACATTCGTGTGAAGGGGTCCATTGGAGAATGTCACTTATGAGGTCATCTGTGCTTATCCTGCAGTGTCCAGCACGCCTGGTTTGTCTTATTTTGACGATTTTAGAGATAGGAGGTAGGTTGTTCAATATAGTTCATCGCATTCTAGAGCAGCTCCTGTTTGTTTTTTTTCTCTATACATTTCGTTAGTTTTCAGGTGGTGCATCCATACAGTAGTATGGATACTACCACTGCTTGGTTAGACTTCCATATGATCGATAACCTATCAATAGCAATTCTTCACTCTTATCATAAGTTATAGATTTGTGGATGGTTACGTATTTTCAAGTCTGTGTGAGGGATCTTGATTTTTGATGTGTTGGGTGCTTTTTTGGTATGTCTATCTGCCTTTTCATATCCAGGAATTGATAATTTCTTTAAGCAGTTTTGTTGACTTTATTTCTGCAACTTCTGGTGTTTTATCATCAGTTTTTGTAAACGTTGACCAATTACTAATTTCTTTGACTATTTTTTTTCTTCTTTCTTTCCAAAACCTTTTTTTCAACTGATAAGGTGCCAATATTTTGTAAACAGTGGCTTTGGTCTATTTAATAAAATGTTTCTCATTCTTCAACGATAGCTGCATTGGGAAAGATAAGGTCAAAAAAAAAAAAAAGGTTAGCTTTAACATGGATAATACGTAATAAAAGACAAAAAAACAAAACAACAACAAAGAAAACAAGGTATTGGAAAATGCTTTTTAATATGTACAGTCGAGTGAATAAAAATCAGGCAAAGGCCCCGAATCAGATTTTTTTTTTTCTTTCATTAAGTCACATTATTTTTATTATATTTTTTTGTATTTTTCCCCCCAGTTAGTTGTTCCTCCAATTGTCTAATATACATACAAATAGCATTTTTCTATACTCGATGCCGTGTCTAACATTACTTGAAGCTATATACAAAGTTAACAAATCTATCAGAGAGTTATAAAAAAAAAAATAAAAAATAAAAATAAAATTAAAAAAAAAAAAAAAATTCTTTGAATATATATGTGCAGGTATTTATCTCCACCCCGCTTGGTGCACAGTACTGGAATGTGACAGGTCTATTTAATGTGGAAACTTTGAGGAAACAAACCTCCAAAGGTGGTGGTGCCAAAAATAGCTCAAACCAGGTGCATTCCCTTTTCACGGCATCTCAGGTGCATAGCAATAAACCCAGCTCTTCTCCCCTTTTTAGACGGGGGGGGGGGGCAGGTGCAGCCAAGGGTGGAGGGAAAGTCTCCTTAGAATTGAGCTGATTTATTTCTTTAAACCACCAAGCACAAAAGCCAGATATACGTGTGTGAGTGTGTGTGTGTGTGTGTGGCTGTCATATTTGGGTGGGGCAATAGAAAAAAGACATCTAATAAAAAAGATTATAAATTATATATAAATGTTAAAATATCTTTGTGAGTTGAAACTGGGGGAGGGTCCTAGATAAAAAAAAAAAAAAATTTTGGTTCTTATTCATTAAAAATAAATGGTCATATTTTGAAGATAAAAGGACAAACATTAACAACAGTAGTAGTAGTAGTAGTAGTAATAATGATAATAATAATAATAATAATAATAATAATAAATTTATTTATAAAATTCATAAAATATTTAAATCATTTTTAAATACTAAGTTGGTGGATGTGTGGAGAGGGATAAAAAGTGGTTAAAAAGTCTTTGATATCAATTATTATAGTTTGATCTTCACCTCATGCTTTATTCTAGTGGCCTTGTGCCAAATCTAAGCTCTGTTTTTTTTTTTTTCAGTACTTCTCATAAGGTGTAATAGTTGATGAGCCAGACCGACAAAATATTACTAGCGAGTTTGCTTCTCACCTTGTGCCCCATACTTGTGTCATTTCCTAGTTTTAGTAAAACTTTAAGCGTATTTATCCAACCCCTCCATCACAGGGATGATGTAATACAAGGCCAATTTCTAAGTCGAGTACAGTTGGTTTGAATTCTGAGTTTTTCCTTCTCCTAGACTGGTGGCTTAATCAAAGAAGAGTTGGATTGCCTTGGAAAAGGCATGAGTGAAATGCGAACCGCCTCGTCAGGGATTTGAACTTTGGATACCGTATTCATTTGCCTAATACTCCAAGTTTTGTGAGCACTTGGTTTGGTTTGTTGGGTTTTATGGCATATCAACCTTTGTGGGTTATTTAAGGCCAAATCCACGTTATACATATATATTAAATATATATGATTTGGTTTAGTTGGGTTTTATGGCATACAACCTTTGTAGGTTATTTAATGCCAAATCCACTTTTATGTAAATAATCTGTTCTATTTAAAACAACTCAGTTTAGCATAAATACACAGTTTGTCAAAAACATTTCTATTTCAAACTATTCAAGCAGTTATATGTAACAATTCAGTTAAGTGTAAATACAGTTTTAATGTCAAAGTTCAGTTTAATTGTCAAAAACATTTCTACTTCAAGCTATTCAGTTTAATCAAACAATTCAGTTTAGCATAAGTATGCTGTTAGTTCTATTTAATCCATAGATAGGGCCCTATCAGGTGCAACTACTCTGGGCATGAGTGGACCTGGGAGCAATGGCAATGAAGGGGTACTCCGCATTCCCCAAAACTCCAGCACTGCTAGAACCTCACCATCAGATTGTTTAGTGTCATATACCAGGACACTCGTTGGTTTTTTTTTTACCCCTCTGCAGAGGTACAGTCAATGTATTCTACAGCATATATATGAAAGAGCTGCATTGAGAGGTTTGTCTAGCAATAGCAACATTATTACCTCACCTTCTGATAAAGGTGGAAGTGTTGCCATAATGGATTCTACACATAACGACAAAATAATGGAGGTATTACATAACAGAAAAAAAAAAAACAAACAAACAAAAAAAACAACATACAAACCGATTTCTCTTCAACAATAAATAGAAATATAGACAAAGTTTGGTCTTCATCAATTAATTATCATACTACAATCCCTAAAATTTTGGGCACCTCTGGTGGTGTAATGGTTTGCAAGTTAGACTTGCAAACCTACATGAGCGAGTTCGATTCTCATTGGGTGCCCCATTCATTTGGCCTTGTGCTACATTGAAGCAAAGAGCTTCGTAAATCACTACAATCTCTAAAATTTATTTTCTTCCTAAAACTCATAACCTGGAATTCCTTTATGATATGTTGTAAAAAGTAGAAATTCATAATTCCCACCTTGAAGATGACCTAAAATACTTTCTACCTGAAATTTTCTGGATTTCATATCTTAGATAATTTCATTCATATTTGTTGAAATCCATTGATGGACCTAAACTAATTTTTATCAAAGAAAAATTTTCTCGTCCATTTATATGTATTTTTCTTAGTGTTTTCTTATTTTTACAGCATATCTGTCTGATTAAACTTCTCATCTTACTCACAAACACAAATTTATATATATATATATATATATATATATATATATATATATATAATCTTCAATAGTAAAGACGCTCTTATATAGTGGTAATATGCTAAAACAAAAGTTACATCACTTTTTTAATAGATCCTCCCCTGATGATGGCCCAAAGTCGGGCAGAAAGTACTAGGGATACATACAACTATGGACAATACATAAATCAATTCCCCCCGAATACGATAAAAGTAATACGAGAATTCGAACGGATCCAGAAGAAAATATGTAGACATAAGATATCTATTATGTTTAATGAAATTTGTATTAACGAAGAAATGCTGCCAAAAAATATATATATATAAGACAAAAAGAAAAAAATTCACTTTCTTGGTATCATTATAAATTTATTTCAGATTCCTATAAATTCTTAAGTTTAACTTTTTTTAATGTTTAAAAGTTTAACTTGTTTTTTATAAAACCATCTTCAGATGAGATATTCAAAATTATAATTAGATGTCAAGAATGGAATTTGAAAAAAAATTCTTTATTCTTATTTTTTTAAATTTAAAATAATTTAAATTATCCATTAATTAAACCGGAAAAAATTAATTGAAGTTGATGATATATCTTATTATTTTTCATATGTATATTCTCAACCCTCCCCCCGCTCCAAAAAAAAACCCGCATTACCTCTAATTTACATACTACCGAACATTAAAAACCTAATCTTGGAACAATTAATTCATATATATATAATTTTTTTACGTATTCTATAATTCTGGCGGTGTAGAAAAGACCAAAATAATACAATTTGCAAATAAAAGATATTACACAAACTGAAACCTGGAGGAAAAAAAAAAAAAAAAAAGACTAAAAACATTCCAACTGCTTGAAAATAATCAAACAGCACTGCAATGCCTAATCAAAAGAAAAAAAAAACACCAACAGAAATACCTTGGCTGAAAAACAAAAGTGCTAAATATACACAGTGAATCCAAGGTAAATTACTTCTGTCTCTTTCGGAAATTCTCACTCCTATATAAGGTAAATATATATTAGTTTTTATATATATTTAATAGAATGGAAGCATGCCTGTGACCATAGATTTCATGCTGTCTTAAAATGACAATCATTAGGCCGAGAAAGAAAGATATTGGAGTACTCTTCAAATTATACCGCATTTGGTCTGCCACAAAGTGAGATAGAGACAATCAACACTACTACAATAATAATAAATAAATAAATAAAATTTAACTCCTAAATATTAAAATCTTTACACAAAAAAGTAGAGCAATTTATATAGCTTATATAGCTCTCTCTCATATATATATATATATATATCTTTAAAGAAAAAAAACCAAAGACCGGTCTTTGGTTTTTTCTTTAAAGAAATATTGCTCTGTAAAAAATTACATTGAGCTCTCCACCAGGAAAATTTAAATGTTCAGCTCCTGAATGAATTACTCCCAACTCTGGTTTAACTGGACCGAATAATACTATATATATATATATATATATATATATATATATATATATATATATATATATATATATATATATATATATGGTATTAGCTTACTATGTGAAATGAAAACAACCTAGTCA